>PVIR01008841.1:0-55313 GCA_004026965.1 Petromus typicus | reverse complement strand
TTTTTTTAAAATTTGGATGTGTCATTTTAATATTAAAATGTCTATAGATAGCTCTTGATAATACTCTGACAACAGCTGAAATTAAATTTCTATGTTATTATTGCTGTCCTTGGAGATAACTCCAAAAGACTATGGAAAAGGGAAACCTTTGCTGTATTTAGTTGAGTTGTATATATCATTATGCTGGTTACCTGGAAAGAGAAGTAATTGGGGGAAAAAAGCCACAATACTAGTTCTCCTGGTTGGGAAACTGAACTAGCTGCCTAATAAGTTTGGATTTTTCAAATAAGAAAAATGGGAAATCAAAGTGTTAGCTAGAATGAATTATCAATCTTGTTGAGGGCCTGGGATTTAGCTGTGGTTCTGGCACGTACCTTGTGGACTCAAGGACTGGGATTCAACCCCAGTGACCACATACAACAATGCTGTGTGTGGTGACTTACGCTCACCAGCAATCAGAACCACATACCACAGCACCAGGTGTGGCGTGGTGGCTCATGCTGTAATCCCAGCACTCAGGAGGCAGAGGTAGGAGGATTGTCTTGTTCGAGGCTGAGTTTGGGACCAGCCTGAATAACAAAGTGAGACCCTGTCTCATAAAAACAAAACAAAATAAACAAAACAAAAATGCCTTGTGTATACAAAATAAATATCTAAAGAAATAATGGAAGATCTGAGAGAGCTCCTGGTGGTAAAACCTATGGCCAATAATAAAATTTAATGATATTTCATCTAATTTTAGAACAAAGAGATTAAAACTTTTTAAAATGAAGATTTGAGTACCCGTGAAAAGCAAAAATCTTCAGCAAACTAAGATGGATGTTGGAGACAAGATCTGGAATAACTGTAGGAACCAGGAGATCACAAATTACAGCTGATGCGCCCAACCCGAGGCCCGAGAGCATCAGTCTAGACTTCTATTTCTGCACTTTTAGAAAGCAGTCACTATTTATCCTATACGATCCATTTCCCTCTAAAGACACCGTAATTAGAATTTTTAAAATATTCTCTCCGCTTCATTTAGGCTGGATCGAACTTGAACCAAAACAAGCCAAATAAACAAGTCTGTCACTTACAACCCTGGACTTAGTAACAGCCATTTAGATTTGGGTTTGCCAGGTTTCTGGTTATTTGTTGAGGATACTGGAGATAGCTGTAGACGCTTCTCAGAGTTATGAGAATTATGAGTTTTTTAAAGAAACTCTGAATTGGAGAGAGAAGGACAGGAAGGAGAGAGAGAGAGAGGGAGAGATTCTACCGAGTGTAGTGAACAGGGCGTGAAGGAATTAGGGAAAGGCTTGACATAAATTTGAGCTTTCAGTCGAAAGGATTTTCTCTTTCAGAAAAATGGTCTGAAACAGAACATTTCTCCCTTAGTCATTTAAATCGCTTTTATCGTGCCCTAAAAGATTACCTATCAGTTTTATTCCAATTACAGATAATTAAGATTCACTCCATACTATATAGAAAACTCCCAATTCAAGAGACTTCAACAAACTCAACAATATGGCCTCACCTGTCATCCGTCAAATGTACAGGACTTTTTTTTTTTTTTTTTTTTGAGACAGGGTCTCGCTTTGTAGTTCAGGCTGGTCCTGAGCTCAGCCTCAAACTCACATCACAGCGATCCTCCTGCCTCTGCCTCCTGAGTGCTGGGATTACAAGCGTGAGCCACCACTCTGGGCACTGTGTATGTGGTGCTCATTGGTGCTGGGCGTCAGTCTCCACACCCAGTATGGTATGTGGTTATCCGGGATCGAACCCAGGTCCTTGTGCTTGTAAGAGAGGCGCCAGAACCACTGAGCCAAATCCCCGGCCCCGGGAGAACTTTCTGCTTCAAGTTTTAGGCAGTAATTTCCCCAGTAATTATAGTGACTATATACAGCAAACTTGTGATAATAAAAAATTCAAGCAACTGCATACAGTAGCAAAATAATAATTCAAATGCATATATTAATACCAAAGAACTTAAAAATTACCTGTAGATTGTTGATAGCAAAGATGACAGCTCAAATATTCATAAGTCTTACTTAAATCTATTTTGCAAACAATCTTTAGAATGTTTCTTCAATAAAGTATTTTAAAAAGTCGTTTTACTCTAGCTTTTAACCAGTAGGTTTTCTCTATTAAAAGCTGATTTGCTTGTATATGATTTCAAATTAGAATCTATTTAACACAAGCCCTGTTCTATGAAGCATCATATATTTAAACAGATAGAAAGTATATCTGCTAAACATACATTAATGTATAGATATAAAAGGTATATTTAATAAACATAAATATTTCAGTACTTCATTATTATTTATCACTCCTAGCATTATTTAAGGAAGTGATAAAGCAATGTACATGCTCTCCTTAATTCAATATGAAACCCATATTTGTGTCAGAAATTATTTATATATAAAGGAATAGCTTTGACTATGGCATTGTTTTACACAGGGATTTCATTAATAAAAGAATGAAATCTTTGGTTGGACTCTTTCCTGTTCAATTCTGTATCTTGCCCCAGAAAGTCAGCTGCACCTTTGCCCTCTGTTGATATTGCTGCTCTAGCTCATTATCATGTGAATATCTGGTTATTGTTTTATAAATGTTCATTTTTCAGAAGGTCACTGCTTTTTTTCCTTTCTCAACAGTCAACTTTACACTCACCGCATTCATTATCATCGTGTGGCAGCACTGCTCTTCTTGTGCCTTTGCTGCTTTAAAAATTAATGCGCTGTTATTTTCTGAATACTGCATAAGCTGCTTATGAGTACATTATGCTATCAAGCAAGCGCATGCAGAAAAGCTTCCTAAACTGTTATTCTTTCAGTGAAAATACAGCTGGTTCTGCTTCAAAGGCACATCTTTTCACCTGCAAATGGACTTGCTCCTACACTTATTCCTCAATTCATTGTCTTTTATTTGTGTCTGGAAATCTTTAATTGCCTTTAATTAGAAAAAAGTAAATTCAGTGCTTTAATCTTGCAAATACATTCAATCATAATTCTGTCTGGGATGAATACCAAGTTCTATTCACTGTCTGATCTCTATAACAAAGATATATAATTTATTGTCCATTTATATAGACCACATCAATTAAGATACAATAGAAAAGCAGAGAGATAAGAGTCAAAATATTTGAAAAGAAAAATTTGCAATCTAAATTTAATTACTCAAATGATTTATTGGAAGACAAGTTATTTACAGCATGGCAAAAATACTGACAAATAATATCTGCTAATCAACAGTAATGACTTTTATATTACCTTCAACATTTTTAGAAAAATTTCTCAACAGCTTAAAATAACTTCCTTTTTTTTCAAAGCCAAAACACTACTTACAAACTTACTTTTATCACATTACCAGAATCACATATAAAGGCAATAAAATTTTTCATATAAAATAACTTCCTGACTGTCACATGAATGTAATGTTTAATTATTGTATTATAAATGATATACAGTGAAAGACATTGTAAACAAATGTCAACAGTCATTCTTAGAGAACTCTTCAGCAACCACCACTTACTCTACCAATAAACAAATGGTTTAGTTTTTAATTCTCTCAAGATGGGTAAATTTCAAATACTCACAAAAAGAGTTACTTACAATATCCAGTTTGATTAGAACAGAAGTATTCAAAACAAAACAAAAACTTTAAAAATGGATCCAGTGGATTACCTCCAACATAGTAAAATTACCTATGTAGACAGTCATGGTAACATGTTTTCTAACAGAAAGAAAACAATGTTATTTAAAATGGTGAATTCTGTAAAAATTAATTTTTCTGAAAACTGAAAAAGTGTGCAAACCACTAATTTCAAAAATGAAAATCTTACGCAATTTTAAAAAACTGTAAAGATATCACAATAAAACTCACACAAGTGACCATTTTTCAATGCTTGGACAGAATGGCTTGAAATTAATCAGATACTAAAAAGTAAGACTGTCATCTAACATAACATATAGAAAAAAAGCATTAAGGTTTATGCTGCTGGAAAGTTAAACCAGCAAGCTGATCATGAGTTATAGGATAATTTCCAAGAAAACATAATAAAAATGCTAAAGAAGCAATAATTTATATATGGAGGTGAAAGGTAAACAGAAGATGTTATAAAGTGTATTAAGCTTTAGTTTGCACTTAACAAAGAAACGCTACACCAAATATACCCTGAAGAAGTGACTATATTTAAAAGGTACGCTTGGCAGCCTTGCTTAAGCAAAGCTAAAAGAAAACAGACATAGCAACAGGGAAAATAAAACATAAGCTTCAGAAAAGTTCCATAATGTATTTTAATAAAGATTAGCTAAAGATATTGCTATTTATTTCAAGACAAATGACAGAACAATTATAACTAAGATAAATAGGTTATAATAAACAAAGGGTATATAGAATTTTAATTACTTGAGAATTAAAGTTGTGTTATTGATATTTGAGTAAATATTAATGAAAGTATTTTTTGAAATATTAGCAGAGATGTAAATCAACTAGAAAAAGCTTCTACCTACAAGAATATTTAAATTTCAGATTAAGATAAAAGTTATATGTGAAAAACAGAAAGAAGTGTGTTAAAAACATATATATTTCATTAAGTCATATGTTAAAAAGAAATACCAAAAGAAGAAGAATGAAATAAATGGAAGTTAAAAAGTAAAAAACACTAAAAACAAATTGTTCCAAGTTTTAGAAAAAGCTTCGCTAGCAAAGAAAATTCACTGAAAAATACAAAATAAAGGTCAGGATATCCAGATTTTCATTCACTCATGGTAAGTCTTACATAATTAAACTTGTTTATTTAAAACTAAGATTCTCTCCAACATCCAAAAATAGAAAAATGTTACTTTAAAACACAGATGAAAATAAAATAAAAATAGTAGAATGTTTCACAAAGAGATAATTTACCAATAGTAATATAAAAAGACTAAAAAATGTTTCAATTATTTTATAAAGAGTTTATCAGAATAAAAGGAACACATCTTTCTTTCTACTTCAGCTCATCTTTAGATTACCTCCATTATGGAATACAATATAAATGATATATAAGTAGTTGTTACAATAATGGCTTAGAACAAATGACAAGAAAAAAGTGTAACACATTCAGTATATATGTGGTTTTTCTCCAAATATTTTCGTCTGTCCTCAGTTGAATTCATGGAAATGGAAGGCTTACTAGAAATCAGTATGACAGTATCAAAACATATACATACAAATTCATGGACTAAAGAGAGAAGTAGAAAGCAATGTATGGAGACATCATCCAGAAAGAAATCAAAATAAAGCAGATTTGAATAATACTACAGACCACATGGGCCTGATGCTGAACACTGAAAATTCTGTCCAACAGTAATAAAGCATCAACATCTACTAACATTCCCCAGGAGAGATTGTGCAATGAGTCATAAGCAAAGTTATACCAGTTTGAAGAAATTTGAAATCACTTAGTGTCTTTCTGAACACAATGAAGTTAAGCAACAACAAAAAAAGCAAAATGACAAAATTCACAAAGACATGGAAATCAATTACTCTTAAACCATTGAGTCAAAGAAATATGAAAAAGGAAATTAGAAATGAGTGACACATGAAAATGAAAACATATATAATATATCAAAATATTGAAATGCAGAAAGTACTTCCTAGAGTGTGAATATCCTTATACTCCCTGAAACTCATGTTGAAACTTAACGCTGAAACTCACATGTTGATGGTATTCAGAGTTGGACATAAAGGAAGCACTGGAATTACATATGGTGAGATTGCCATGATAGAACTGGGGGCTTTAAAGTAATAGGAAGAGAGACTGACCTGACACAAGTGCTCTCTGTCTTGCTAGGTTGTGCACTACTGTTAGTAAGAAGACTTTTATGTGTTCAGTGCCATGCTCTGGAACTTCCTAGCCTCCATCACCGTGAAGTAGACAAGTCCCTCTGTGTAGACCACCAAGTGTCCAGTATTTCTTTATAGCAATAAAACATAGACTGAGACAGACAGTAGTACTAGAAGGGAAATTCATTGTGATAAACACTGTTTTAGAAAAGGAAACAATCCAAATTAAATAGGATAATTTCATACCACAACGAATAAGAAAATAGACAAGAGAAGCACAAAGTTAACAGAGGGAAGGAAATAAACACTAGAAAAGAAAAAATTAAAATAGAAAAAAAAAAAACAAAATGGAAAGTAGAATTTTTTTAAAAGACAAAATTCACATACCCGTAAGACAGAAAATAAAGAAGATTCGAATAAATAAAATCATAAATGAAAGCTCAGACAATACAAATGACATTGCAAAAATGAAAAAGATCATAAGGGACCATTATGGACAATTAAATGGCAATAAGCAGGATCATATGGAAGGGAATATATTTCTATACATACATAATCTAGAGAGAATGACTCAAAACAAAAAGGAAGCTTAAACAGGTGATTAAAAACTAAGAAAACTTGGCTGGGGAGTTAGCTCAGTGGTTCCGGCGCCTGTCTTGCAAACTCAAGGCCACGGGGTCGATTCCCCAGTAACCAGACTCACGCCCAGAAGCAATCAGCACTACATACCACAGTGCCGGTTGTGGTGGCTCACGCCTGTAATCCCAGCACTCAGGAGGCAGAGGCAGGAGGATTGCTGTGATGTGAGTTTGAGGCTGAGCTCAGGGCCAGCCTGAACCACAATGCGAGACCCTGTCTCAAAAAAAAAATAAAAATAAAAATAAAAATAAATTAAAAAAGAGAGAAAACTGAATCAAGAATCTTACAAAGATTGTTATTCTGGAATCAGAAACTTCCAAAAAAGGAAATCTCAGTGCTAAGTGTCTTTGCAGGCACATTTTGTGCAACATTTGTGAAAGAATAATACCAATCCTCCTTAAACTTATCCAAAAGAATAGAAGAAACATTTTACATTCATTTCATGATATGTACATAACTAGATCTCAAAGCTAGACAAAGGTACAATGAGAAAACTATTGATTGTTTCCGATGAACATTGATATAACAGTCCTCAACAAAATATCAGCAACCCAAATTCAATACATGTTAAAAAGATCATTCAAAATAGTATTAGTCCTCAGAATGCAAAAATGGTTTAACATACGAAAGTAGTTGAGAGGACATAGTAAACCATCAGAATGGAGGATAAAAAATATATTCATTTCAACAAATACAGAGAATATGTCTTGGACTGAGGATATAGCTCAGCAGTGTAGTGCCCGCGGTGAGCTCAAGTCCAATTCTTGGGACCAAAAAAAGAAAATATATCTTCAAAACTCAAAATCACTTTATGCTATAGTTCTCAACAAGTTGGATACAGAAAGAATGTATTTTAACATAAGACATATACGACAAACCAACAAATGACATTGTACTCCAGGTTAACTGACACTATTTCCTTCAAATACCATGAAAAAAGTAAAGATGTTCAGTATCACTCTTTCCATTTACACATTATTATTAAAGGATTTTAACAAAAAAATTTTTTTTAACTTTCAATTTGGAAACAAAGAAGGAAAACACCTCTGCAAATAGTATTATCTTTTATATACAAACCACTAGAAACTCGATTTAAAAATGTTAGAATTAGTAAATGAAAATGTAGCACAATACTATATCAACCAAAAATGTAAGAAACACATTTCTATACATTGACAATGAATTTCTGAAAAATAAAGAAAATAATCCCATTCATGATATTATCAAAAAGAACAAAATATTTAGGAATAAATTTAACTAAAGAAGTAAGGGATGTGTACAATGAAAAATGAATGCTTACAAAAGAAATTAGAGTAGATATAAATAATAGAAAACATACCTTATGTCCATAAATTGAAGAATTAATATTATTGAAATATTCATGTTATCTGTCCAAACTTGTGTATGGAATATAGTCTCTATCAAATCCTAGTAGTATGTATTACATTTAAAAAGACAATTCTAAAAATCAAATACAGCCAGAAAAGATCTTGAATAGCCAAGGAAATTTTAGACAACGGAAAGCTGACATCACGTTTCCTGGTTTCAAAAGTATATTGCAAACCTATGGTTATCAGAACAGTAAGGCACCAACATAAGATCAGCCATGCAGATCAGTGAAACGATCGAAAATTCAGAAACAAAACAATACATTTATGATCAGCTGATTTTCAACGATAGTGACAAGACTGCGTAACGGGAAAAGGAGAATACTTTCTACAAATTGTTTTGGGAAAACTTGCAAAAGAATAAAAGTAGTCACTTCTGTTATACAACACACAAAACTAAATCAAATGTGCTAGAAACCTTAAATTATACCATACTAGAAGAAAAAGCAACCTACAGAAAGGGAGAAAATATCTGCAGTCGCTTGAGAAAGTCAGTTCAGGAGACACAGGAAACACAGCTCAGCACCAAGAAAACAGTTCCTAAATAAAAGATCAGAATGCACATCTTCATAATGAAATCATAAAAATCACAAACTATCTCATTAAAATGTGCTCAATTACCCTAATTTTCAGCAAAATATAAATAAAGCCACAATAAGTTATAACCTCATAACTATTAGAAGTTATAATTTAAAAAAATAAAGATAACAAGTGTTAAAGAGGATACAGAGAAGAGGAACCCTACATGGAAAATAATGGCTCCTTCTGGGGGAGCCATTTTGGAAGATGGTGTGGAGATCTCAAAATATGAAACACAGAACTGTCACGTGACCTCTGATCCCTCTGTGTGGTGTACATCCAAAGGGATGAAAATTAACACTCGGTAGAGATAGCTTCACTTGAACATTCAATGTAGCATTTTTCACGGTAGTGAAGATATGTTTACTGATAGATAACAACAGGTAGTACAGGTATACAGTATGACAATAGAAAAGGTATACATGGGTATAAATCTTTATATATGTATGTATACACAAATACATGGATGGCTATATATATAAGTGAATGTCATTCAGCCTTACAAAAGGAGATCTCACCAACATGGATGAGCTCCATGGGGATATTATGCTGAGCAAAATAAACCAATTACACAGATAAAAATATTACAGGAACTCTTAATACAGTTGATTCCAAAACAAAGTGAAATATATGAAAAAATAGTAGAGAATGTAGGTTAACAGCAGTTAAGAAAAGAAATAAGGTCAAAAGGTACCAAATTGTAGTTATCTGAAAGATTTATTGTACAGCATGAAGATTATAATTAATAATGTAATTACAAGGGAAAAATTATTAATGTGTATTTTAGGTGCTTTTAGTGTACACAAAAGTAACCATGTGACATGATACTTAATTGGCTTGAAATTTTTGTTATACATTCATGTTCATATAGATATATATATATGTGAAATCTTGTACATCATTGATTGTACTCAAGATAAAAAATTTCTTAATTGGCTATATGTATTTGAAATGATTTTATACATTGCATGTCTTTTAGTTATCAGAATTTTAAATTTATTTTACAATTCAAATATTAACATTTATGCCATATTTACAAAACAGATAACACTGCATATTTCAATGTCTTTTTTTTTTTTTTTTGCTTTCTGATTTTACAAATTCTTTGTCTACCCTTCAGTTACTTAAAGAGTTATTCTTCATTAATTAACTACATTTTCATTTTCAAAAAAAATGTAGGACTGGATGAGGAGCAGAAAAAAGGGAGAGAGTAATGACTGGGAAAAGGAATATTATGTTTTGCCTCTAAGTGATTTCTAATTTGTTATGCTTTCATCAGAGAATATAGTTCATGGATACAAATTCCTCAGAATCGGAGGATCATTCCTTAGGATCCAGTATGTGGGGTTTTTAAAAATTGGTACTTCATATGTTCTTGCTAAGAAAACCACAACCAAAACCACTCCATAAAACAGATAAGCTTTCTGTTGTAAACGGGCTTTTCTTCAGCAAAGCATTTCTAACATGTTGTCTCTTCAAACATCCAAGTGTATCTTTGCTAGTTTTAATTCCATATCCAAAGCCTACTTATACTCAGTTTCCTCTCTAAGCTTTCATTCATAAATGTCATAGAATTCTAACTTTTTGATAAGCTCAATTATATGTGAAGAAAAAACATATGTTCTGTTTTATTCAGTATATTCAATGGGTGATTCTGAGGTTTATCAAATTATTGCCAGCTAGAGTAAAGAGGAAAAAAATTTTATATACAAAAGAATTTAATAGACGATATTGAAACTACTGACTGTATTAAAATAATATTTAAAATATTAAAACTAATACATTCATTTTGTATTTATTAAATTAGTAAAGGAATAAAAGCATTGGCAAGTCATGGCTAAACCAAGCATATATCTTTATTGGTTATCAGAGATAGATGAATTTATTTTTGTTCTTAAAAATTCTACAAAGCTTTTCTCCACACATATATTTCTCTTACTGTGTATATTAGAAAAATTAATTCTTAATATCATTCATAATTGTTTTTCTTCCTCTTATTTCACAGGATGTATAAAAGGGAATTCATTACTTACCAATTTGTTTTCTGTACTGATCCACAGGCAGTTTCATAGTGGAAGCATCTTTTCTACCCATTTTTGATCTCCAAAATGCCTGCTGAAAAAAAGGAAAAGAATTATAACGAAATCCTTTAAAAATTACTATCTATAAACTTCAGAAATAATTTATTTCTTAAAATTCATTTTAAAATAATAAGTAAAAATGATTTTAGCTTATTCTCATTAGATATTCATAAAGAACACTAAATTCTTTCAAATAAATTATCAAGGATACAATTGCTGGAATTAAATTTCCCATTTATTTCTTATTGGTAACATTTGTTTTTTCAAGATCTATCAATGCAGTTAAATCACACTGTTGGAGCATATTATCAGACACTATGAAACTCATGTATTATTTCTTCAGATGAGCTGGACTGTAGGCCTTTCAGTGCCATGCTTCTTTCTAACTACTTGCTAAATTGCACCAAAAAAGAAGGCTAATGTTGAATCTCAAGTAATTTGTATTTTGTTTTAAACAGCATGACATTTGTAACCAAAGTGGAGAAATTTTGATTCTCACTCTGCCTCTATTAAACAATTAATGTTACCATTTACTAATATCATCATGCTGACTACATTGTATGCACTATTTGCTTAATCCTCAATGTATTTTTCATGTCCTATTAGTTTGATTGAATTTAAATCTTCTAATAGAGCCTATAATCTGCTCGTCACATCAATATTCTCTTTGTTTTGCTTCGTAATTCCACTCTAGTTCCTAGCTTTAACTCACATATATAACTGAGTGTTTTTCAAAGGAAATGATATGTCACTTTCACACTTGAGCATTAAAAGTCCCCAACAATTCTGCCTTTCCTCTTCTAATTGGCTAGAACAAAAATGAGCCCAAGAGAGACCTGGAAGACACATTTGTAGAAATTTAGATATTTTGCCAGCCTGGGATTAAAAGACAATATTTTCACAAATTAGCCTGACATTCTAATACTCTACAAAGAGAAAAGCATGAGATTCTATGTAATTGAATTATTGGACATTTGTGATTTATTGCTGATACAAGTGCTCACTAAATTGATACAAGCACTGCTACTTCCAAGCTGTTCCTTAATTCTTTGAGTAAAGTGTAAGAAAAACAGAAGGTCAGGTAAGAATGCATCAGTTCACAAACAGAATATAAGAGAATAGGAATAAATAACAAACAGCAATAAGTAAAACTGAAAAATCTTTAAAGGACAAAGGGCCATTAAAACTTCTTGGAAGGGAGAAGAAGAGATCAAAGATGTTCCTGTACCTCTCAAGTTCATAAATTCACATTCCTCAAAGTAGATATTATTGTGAGACGGTGAAGGAGAGACACTCGGGAGTTTTGAGGCATAGAAGCAAGGCAGATGTGAGACTTACATCTAAGAAAGAAACTTCAGTACAATTGCTGGCATGTAAAACTTGTGAAAAAGCATGAGATGGTTAGCAAAATTGGAGGGAATGACATTTACCAAACAGTGGAAACTTTGCCAAAAAGTTAGTGAATGAAAACCAATCCTTGGACATCTACACTTCAACTAGCAAATTGGACACTGCAAGGAAAGCAAACTCTACAGAGTTTTTAATATCCACTTTTTACACAGTCAGCAAATAAAATAAAATAAAATAAAATCACCAAAAGTGCAGAGTCATAGGGAGTAAGTGGCAAGAGATCCTCTTAAAAAACAACCCATATTCATGGTACAAGCAAGAAATTTCTGTCAGTGAGTCTGTGGAAGGGTAGAAATTTCATACTCTACAAACCTCACAGAAAGAATTGCATGACAGCATGAGAGAGAGAGAACGATGAGTTAGCTATAAGTCCTTGGCTTTAAAATGGACACAGCAGACAAGAAACTCTATTAAGAAGGTAAAAAAAGGTGCTAAATTATATCCAGCCTCGCTCACACAACTACATTTCTGATATTAGTGGTGAGTACATCACTAGTTTTCAGCTTGCAGACCCTAGAACTGACATATAGAATATCCTGGTGACCCCTCCACTGAGCTGAAGTGGAGATGATGGAGATGACCTTCATGATGATTCAGGAAGTCATATGAGACTGCACAGCTGGCCTCATGATGGCCTGGATTCTGAAGGAGGGCTGGAACAGAGCTGTCCAACCTATACCTTTATGTTCTTCCATACTACTGTGAGATTAAGAAATAAACTTGTATCACTTGAGCCACTCTACATTTGTTACACTTACTGATACAGTACTGGTATTTTTCAAATTAAACAAAAATGTATAGATGTGTCCATATACATCAATACAATTTAAAAAGTGTGATTTGCCTACGAAGCAATCATATGCCAACTGTACATGAAATCTGTTCAAATTGAAGTACATTATCCATCTATCCACCCTTACAGAGACAGCTTACACTGATCATACCCTACACCGGAAAGGTATCTCCACTGTAACTTTCATGATTCATGTGAAAATTAAAAGCTCGACTAAAAACCTACTTCTCAAAGAAAAATAATATTCATTATTAGAGTACCATAGCAATATCTAGGAATGCAAAAGTGAGGATGATAGAAAGTCAAATAAATTCAATCTTCAGCTCTACCAAATGCTGTCTTAATTACATCTAAAAGAAGTCTTTAAAATTTTATAAGTAGAAAATTTTCCATTCTGTAGATTTTCCTTTAACTTTGGTGTACATGTATAATTTCTCCATGACCAATATGATCATTGTGTACTGCAAACATGTACTAAAATACTCTAAAAAATGTATAAATGAAACTAAGATATCACCCTAATCTTTTAGTCTTACTTATTATAATTAAAAACATTAAAAACAAATCTGTCAAGACAAGCAGCATAATGTCAATAGATATAATTTATTCATATAACAATTTCATTTGCATAGTGTTTGCATTTATTAATTGTAAAGGAGAGTTGTTATTTTAATCTTAATTGTGTGGGGGTAGACAAAGATATTACACCTTCTTAGGACAGTAGTTAACTTAAGTGAATAAACACACAAGATAATATTCTTTTCAATTTAGTTTTTTTCTTTGCTCTTATGGAATATATTTAACTTTGTTTTCCAAAAAAAAAAAGGCAAATTACTACAGTTACCTACCAAAATGGCTGCTCACTATGTTTCCTTGTCTGCTTCCTGGTCATTTAAGCCTACATCCCCAAAAGATTACACTTTAGAGGCTAGTATTTTATTTATTGTACTGTTAAAAAGTAAAAAATTCATTGAAAATATCTTTTTATTGAAGACAATTGAATCTTATTCTTATGAAAATTTACTTTACATAACAGAATTATAAGATTATTTAAATTTTAATAAGTGTAGCTATATGTCTGTATAGTTATTATATTCTAGTATTTAAACAAAACATCTAACAAAGATGAAATAGAAAATGCAATAGAAAAGACTTTTCATGAATGGCTTACATTTTATTAGCTACAACAAACACAAGAAAGTGAAAAATGTTTTACTAATAAACACATTAAAGCAATTTAAAATAATCTAACGCGATGCACATTCATCTGTACAGTGCGAACTGTCAGTGTCTCAACATCTAGAACCTCTAAAACGTTCTGACGTTTCTTTGTTCTTCAAAGCCTGGCAGGCATCATCATTCATTTCTCTTGCTTTGATGCTTAGATAGCAAACTCGCAAGAAATCCAGGGAGACATTAGCACATCCAGCCACAATTTCTAATAAGATAGCTATTTGCATACAAGATCAGCCACAATTTAAAATGTGTTGTGATAGATGTGGAAAGGGAATAACAGATTTATATTAGCATGTACAATACCAAGATTGTTTTCACAATTTAATTCCTTAGAGATGAAGTCTCATCACCTTCTTTCATAAAGAACGCTGCATTCCCTAAGGAACTAACTTGTGCTCAGACTCAGCTAAACTAAAATACGGATTAATAAGATAGTATTTATTATTTATGAATTTTGCCGTAGGAATCATTTCAGATTAAATCATCAGAGAAGTTTTTAGCATTTTTGAAACTTGATACCACATTTGAGAAAGGAGGAATGCTAATTTTATTTAATAACTAAATTGAATATTAAAATAATTCAGTTAATTTTTGAGTTAATTAAAACTTTACACCTTGCAACTCTTAAGACTAAAGATAGCATTTTTGTTCCTAGTATGCTTTCTTAGCCTAAACTTAAAATACAGCAATTCTGGAACGTGCATTTTTTTAAGCATAATATGTGACCTTTAAACGAAGGTAGTTACTGTATTATATTCAGTAAAATTCCAACTAAGCTATTTTACTGTTCACTTATGAAATTCAGATAGAAAAACTAAAGAAAATAAGAAATCCAAAGCCTTTACATAAGTCTCTGCTTCCAGGAGAAGCTTTAAATCCAGACTGTGGCATTTAAATCATATCAAAACATAGAGTATTAAAAGATTCAACCCATGACCACAGAAAAATAATTATTTCAGTTTTAGAGACCAAAAGAAAGACTTTTTCTAGGAAAATTCTTAGCTACGAATGGAACTATAGCTAAGCAGAAAAGATATTTGGCATGGCTGATTCGAAACTGGGAATTATGAAATATAATCTAATTCTAGATGCTGGAAATGAGTGAACAACAAAGATACACTTGTACCTCATCTTACATCACTTCCACTCTCTTCAAAATACTCAAAATTCACAACAGTTCACGTAATTAATATACTTGAATCATCCAATGATGATACACTTCCCAGATTTAAAAAAATTAGTATAAAAAACAACAATATGAATCTGCCATTTCTGCCCTACTCATGTTCCAGGATATTAACAAATTCAAGTTTTAGCTCAATGACAGTAACAATCTGATTTACATTTTCCTAAATCTTCTCATACTCTGCAATCTTCTTTAAATCTCTTTTCAATATATTCTCACTTGTACAATCTTTATTTTAAGAATATAGACCAGACAATATACATGCACCAGAGAATATACACGCACAACAGTGCTGGGTATGGTGGCTCACACCTATAATCCCAGCAGTCAAGAGGCAGAGGCAGGAGGATTGCTATGAGTCTAAGGCTCTCCTGGGCTACATAGTGAGTTCAAGGCCAGCCTGAAGCACAAGTTTGTCTTGCTCCTCTCTTTCTAGTCACTTGAGATTCAGCATTAAATTGTTTATTTGAGCTTGCTCCATTTGCTGGATGTAGGCCTTCACTGCTATGAATTTTCCTGGTAAAACTGCTTTCATTGTATCCTATAAATTTCTATATGTTGTATTGGGGTTATTGTTTAGTTGTAAGAACTGTTCAGTTTCTTTTCTAATTTCTTCTGTGACCCATTGGTTGTACAACAGAGTGTTGTTCAGTTTCCATGTGTTTGTGAGGATTCTGGGCTTTATTTTGCTACTCAGCTCCAATTTCAGGGCACTATGGTCCGACAGTATACAAAGGATAACTTCAATCCTTTTACATTTGCTCAAACCTGTTCTGTGAAGCAGCACATGGTCCATTTTGGAGAATGATCCATGAGAAGCTGAGGAGAATATAAATTCTGACTTTGTGGGGTGAAATAGTCTGTAGGCATCTATTAAGTCCATTTGCTGAAGAGTCTGGTTTAGCTCAAGCATTACCTTATTGACTTTTTGTCCAATCTGTCTCTTTGTGACAATGGGTTATTGAGGTCCCCTACTATTATTGTATTGGGGTTTATCTGGTTTTTCATGTCCATTAATGTTTGTTTTATATAGTTGGGTGCATTAGAATTTGGAGCATAGCTATTTAAGATTGTTATTTCTTTCTCTTGAATTTTTCCCTGTACTAAAAGAAAGTATCCATCTTTATCTCTCTTTATCAGTTTTGGCTTGAAGTCTATTCTGTCTGCAAATAAGATCACTACTACTGCTTTCTTGCTATTTCCTGTCAATGGAGTAGACTAGAAGATCCAGAAACTACTCCAGATACACTGAGCCACCTCATCTTTGACAAAGGAGCCAAAAATCCTCAATTAAGGAAAGATAGCCTCTTTAACAAATGGTGCTGGAAAAACTGGGCTTAAACTTGCCAAAGACTAAAGCTATATCTATCTCTTTCACCTTGTACCAAGCTAAAATCAAAGTGGATAAGAGACCAAAATATTAAAACAGACACTCTAAACCTGCTGCAAAACAGGTTAGGTAAAACTCTTGAAGACATTGGCTTATGGAAACACTTCTGGAACCAAACCTCTATAGCACAGGAATTGGCAGAAGAAATCAGCAAATGGAAACTCATTCTTTTTAAAAGCTTCTGCACAGCAAAAGAAACCACCAACAGAGCAAAAAGGCAACCAACAACATAGGAAAAAATCTCTACCAGCTGTTCCTCAGACAAAGGGTTACTATCTAGAATATATAAAGAGCTTAAAAAAATCAGCCCACCCAAATTTAAAGACCCAGTTCAAAAATGGGCATCTGAAATGAACAGATACTTTTCAGAGGAAGAACAGCCAAGAAGTATATGAAGAAATACTCAACATCATTAGTCATTAAAGAGGTGTAGATAAAAACAACACTGAGATTTTATCTCACTCCACAAAGAATGGCTGCCATTTCAGAATTAGCCAGCAATAAATGTTGGCGATGCTGCGAAGAAGGAACTCTTCTTCACTGTTGGTGGGACTGTAGACTTGTACAACCCCTGTGGAGATCAGTTTGAAGATTCCTCAAAAAGCTAGGATTGGAGGTCCCATTTGACCCAGCCATTGCCCTGCTAGGAATAAACACAAAAGAATTAAGAGACTCATATCACAGTGACATATGTGCACCCATGTTTAGAGCAGCTCAGTTTGTGATTGCTACATCTTGGAAACAACCCAAGTGTCCATCATCTGGAGACTGGATAAAAAAGCTGTGTTTCTTCTACAGAGTGGAGTATTACTCTGTCATAAAAAATGATAAGTTTGAATCATTTCTACTTAAATGGACATATCTTGAGGATATCCTCATAAGTGAAATAAATAGGTCACAGATATGTATACATCACATCTTTTCTCTGGTATGAGAAAATAAAGATGTAAATGAGTTCTAGAATTGTATGATATATATTATATATTATGAAATAGAAAATACTCAAAGCAAAATAGGGTGAAGGGGAAAAACAATGAGATTATAACAAAAAAGAAAGGAAACAAAGTTTATGTATATGGGGCGTGGTAGGGTGGGTAGGGCTATGGGAAAAAAATGAGAATTAAGTTGTGTCATATACTAGTACAGATTCTCATTGTGGAGTGCAATCATGATATGTATATGTAATGTACCAATAAAGATTTCAATAAAAAAAGACTATTGAAATACAAGAAGCACTGCTTTTTTAACAAGCTTATGGACTACTGCATGCCAGCCTTTGTAAATACCTATTGCAAGTCAGTGTAAAGCTGGAGCAGGGTCTGGGGGAGTCTTCAGTTCTGCAGGAGATGGTGAGGCCTGTCTGGAGCACCGCAACTCAATTCCGGAAGCTTTTAATGGTCAGCTGATTTTTAGTATCTTTTTGTAGGCTTTTTTAATGCAAAGAAACTCTTGAAGGAGTTTGTGTCATAGAATGCAAACAGGATTAGAAACAGTATGAAGTTCAAAAATAGTTAACAGAGTAGAAAAAAACAAAAACAAAACCTCGCTAAATTCCCAAAATAATCTACAGAGGAAGCAATGCAGCAAGTAAAAAAAGAAGTGATATTTGGTGGTGGCTCCACAGAATTTGGGAAATAGCCAAGGTGAAGGGCATGAGGTGGAGAAAAGAATTAAAGATGATACTACTTTTCTGTTGCATAAATAGTTAACTGAAATGCAAAATCCAACGTCTCACTCTTTAGAAACTGTCAGTAAGATCAAAGGAAGGACAAGTAGGGAACATTTTCAATAAGCACCAAATAACTGCCAGAGTTTTCCAATTCAGGTAACTGTGGACCACACTTGGTCAAATGCTGGGTTAGACAGATGATAATATAGTTACCAGAAATGAGTATTACAGAAGAAGGAGGTAGAGGGTAGGTGGTTAAGTGTGGGGGCGTGTTAGAAATCTGCACAACAAAATGTTTATGACTGCCAAAGGAAAACAATGCGCTTGTTTTTTCAAACCTAATAGAATTAGTTGGTTCAAACACAATTGCTTTTCGAATTCTTCGGCCCCCACCAAAAAACACCCACAAATATTTTACTTACTTTTATTTTAATGCCGTTTTAATGCACAGATTGTTGTGGCATCTGGACACATGACATACTTGAAAACAACACATTAAATTTATACTGCCCAGAATAGACCAAAAGCTGCCTTGAGTATACCATCAACAACACTCCTCGCTGGGGGAGGGGGTGCTGGCTGCATTAGCTGTGTCCTCTGGAATCGCTTTTAAAATTCTGAACTGGGAGCAAATAAAATAGGAACTTCTGACCTGAAGGGCTCTGTAAGGGACAGAATTCCTACTAAACTCCCAAACAGGAAAATTATAATCTTCATCAACCTTTTACTTCAGCCAAATAGAACACGCTCTCAGGTAATTCTTTGTATTATATTTGTAAAAGAATGTAGGTGAGTTGAGCTAGAATTGGCCAGGGATACCTACTGTAAACTTGTAATTATCAAATTAAAAAGTCATTGATCACATCACAGAATTACATTATCCTTTCAATAAAAGTTACTTTTTGTAAACTATTCTTGCAAAAATGTTTTCAAGGTTACAATCATATAGTACAAATAATCAAACTTTTATTTTTACTCTTACCAAGTGATTCTGTGAGGTACTATAACAGGGTGAGCAGTTTGTTCCACTGTGCACAATAGCCTGATAAGTCAAGAGGATTGAGAAAAAGCAAGAGTATATTTAGCTTCAACATTTCTGAGGTTGAGAAAGGGCAATTTCATATACACTGAAACTGTTCACTGACATACCTTCATGAGACACCCGGAGATAAAGGCAAAGGTCACAGATCTTGAGTTTTAAATGTGATAATCACTTTAAACTGTTATTTTATGAGGGTTATATGAATGCCATCATTGATGCAATTGTGTACAACTAATAAAGTCTTTACTTCACATCTAGCTTGAAAATCTAGTGCCTAATGGATAAACAAAAGTAATAAGTTCTAAACATAAACTTCTCAGACAGCATCTACTTTAATTAGTATTATTCCTGAATAAGTAGACAAATTCATTTTATTATGTTTCTTTTACATGAATTTCCTTTACTTGGTTTCTAGTTGAACATTACTGTAATATTATGCTTGAAAATTTTCATTTTCTCCTCTGAAACAAACATTTATTAGCTTAAAATAATTTTTTCTCCATTTGGCACAAATATTAAAGGCATTTTGTGATGGATTTCAAAAAATATGCCCTTTCAAAGAATATATTTTTCTAATTCTTTCCTTATCTAGCTTTCCTTTTCTTCCTAGGCCATGTAGAATTCACTCCATACAAATTGGGAGGGCTATTATCAATTGATGCTATGTGAAATTTTAGCTGTACCCTAGGTTTTCATCTTCCTTTTGAGGGCTCTTGTTATTTTAAAACACAACATCTACTGATTATCTATCATTAAGAATAATGATCCCCAAAGATGTCCACACCTTAGTCTCCAGAACCTGTGGTCATGTTATTGTACAAGATAAGGAAAATTTCAGGCTCCTGGTAAAACTAAGCTTGCTAATCCAGCTGACTTTCATATGAGGGGATTATCCTGTTTTTTGTTGGCTCTAAGTAATTGCACATCCTTATATATGGAAGAGGATGCTAAAGAGTCATAGAGATTTGAAGATGCTGTGTTGCTGGCTTAGAGAATGAAGAAAAGATCATAAGTCAAAGCATGTCAGTGGCTTCTAGGATCTGGGAAATGAACGGAACATCCAGAGGATGACAATATTCTAATTTTAACACATTGGGACTCACTTTAGATTTGAGAATGGCAGGGCTGCAAGATTGTACATTTGTAGAGAAGGGAAAGAAAATATTTGTTGGTTAAAAAAAATGAAACAAAGTCTATGTACACAGGGGGTGGGGGATGTAGGGTGGGCAAAGGAAGGCAAAAAAGTGAGAATTATATTGTATCATGTCCTGGTACAAATTCTCATTGTCTGGTAATTTGCTAAAGAAACAAAATTGAAAAAAATAATGGATCTGTGTTTCGATGAAATGTTGTAATATACTGAATCTATCAAACTATTTATAACCAACTTTGGCTTTATTCAAATAAAGTTAACATTTAAATTTTTTTTCTTACTATACATGCATTTACACTGAAACAATGAACAGCTCCTCCAACATGGTAGTTTTACAATAAACTAGTAGATTTGAGAAGTCTACTGAAAAGCCTGAAAGTGCTATGTTCCAATGCTACCTGTCCAATTTCAGAGTACATATATTATCATCTCATGGAACTTCTGTCTTGTATAAAATACAGGAAACAGAGGCCTCATTTATTGGAAAACTAATTTAAGATTATAAAGAAATGGGTTATTTATTTAGTTAATAAACAAATGATAACAAGACCTGATGAAGAGATATGAGTTTCTAGCCTCAGATAAACATGTTTATAAGACCTACATTAAAGTGACCATATAATTTACCATCCAAACTGGGACACTGTTGTGAATGAAAGAAGGCTTCCATTATATCAAGACAAGAGCAAACTAGGACCACTCCAAAACAATTACAATATGTCCTGGTCTCAACCATGCAGCACAGAAGGAGAATTCATAATATACTGGACCTGAAAGAGGTATATTATCCATAAGGTGTTGTCAGACAAGAATGACAAATCTTCTTTTAGAATAGTTAAATTTCAGAAAACAGATTACTATTTTAAACTATGCCTAAATCAGCCCTAAGAATACAACAAGCAAAGATTGTGCTATGAAATGGGCCGTCCTTATACACAAAATTATTGTGATACACGGTACAGTTGAGCACACAAGAGTCCTGAAACTCTGAATTTTAGGTTTTTAGGACTAGACTTTCCCACTTCTCTTCTTACATCTCCATTTTTTCTCAGCCTCTCTTATAGGCATTCTTTTCTCCCTGTGAAACTCTGATGCATGATTTTCCCCAATGTTGATCTATTATTCTGTTTTTGGGTGGTCTTGATCTTTCAAATACATACTAAGAACCTCTACCTCCAGCACCAACTCTTCACTTATACATACAACATCAGTGTAAGCAGATTTCTCTTCTAGCTAGCATACTTTCCCCATTTCTCCCTTGGTTTTCTGTTTTACTAATCCCACAGAAATAACACCAATATATCATAGGAATAACCCAAAAATAGTATTCTTTTTATTACATATTTTCTCAACAAGTGGTCCTAACCTTGATCCTTGATAAGATTGTATCTGCATAATTTCTTCACCATGAGCTTGTGTTTTCCTCTTTGTAATAGACAAGTATTTACAATAAGTCTTGAAACTATATAAATTTTGTATTTTGTTCTTCATAAAATTTGTAACCTCTAGTGTGCCATTTATTGATTTTTCTTGTTGAATTAATTAAATTTTGACAGTTTCCAGGTGGCGATTTTCAAATTTCATCATTTCTACTAAACTTATTAGATAGAATATATCCAGAAGCATTTTTCTCTCTATTTGTTTATTTATTTATGTTTATTTATTTATTTATGTTTATTATTTCTCTCTATTTATTTATTTATTATTATATTTGTTTATAATAGTTGGTATTCATAGATTACTGTTTTGTGCAATAAGTCAGAGTTCATTTACGCAACTTCTTTATTTTGATGCATGCATTGTGCTGAATTTGGTATGGAAGCTCTTTCAAAATGGTTTGTGTCATAATTTCTTTATATCTGACACTTGAAACATTCATAATTTGCTCTTTGATTTCCCTACTCCTGCCTTGGAATCTGCCATTTTTCAGGAGGCTCAGTTTCCTTTTACCTGAGAGTGGTTAGACAGAAACTGAGATTTGAGTCAATATATGCTCACTTCTAATAGAAAATATCAGTATATGGAAGGAACCAGATACTTCCAATCCAACATCACAGAGTTCATTCTAGCTTTTATTTTTCCACATTGGTATGTGTAACTTTCTTCTCTGACACTGAGAAATCTGTCAGATATTGTGTTCAAAGTAAATTTTTCAGACTTAATGCATTGTGTATACTTAGTGAAAAACCTTAACACCTATTTGTTTAACTTTGTGAATCACCTGTGAATCAATGAATAAAAGACCATTTGAACTAAATCTACCAAACTAATTGAGTTGAAATGGACCAAATTTAAGTAATGTTAATATCAAGTATTGAATACTTCAACGAGGTTGATCTCATTTTTTAAACCTTACATATTATGTATCTTCCATGCTATGGCAAGGAAAGTAAAACAGTTCTCACACTAACACTGTTCAAACCTTGAAGCCAGCCATTGGGTTTGTTTTCTCTGTGTATATAATTGACTGTGGGAGGTGTAGATAACAGAATAAAATCAGAGTTCTTTGAAAATAGTTAGGATTCTACACAGGAAACTACAAATACCATTTTATGTTTAGCCCAATACTATTCACACTTAGGATTTTCACATTAAAAAGTAGATTATGTGTACAAAATTGCAAACATTGAAGGTATATTTTGTGCAATTGCACATATATGTATTGACATCTTTAGTCTGAGACATAAAATCAATGATTCTCACAGTGTAAAACAGAGGTATTACTCAATAAACTTCCTTGATTTGTATTAAAGGCAAGCAGCTCATGCTAATTTTGAGTAATGTCAATGTGTATCATCTATTTGAAGTAATTATGTTTCCAAATTTAACAGAAATATCTCAAGAACAGTCACATAAGAATATAGAAAGCAAACACAAAGTAATACAGATTTGTCTTTGACTGTTTTTATATGGCTGACTACATCAAGAACAGTAAACTGAAAAGGAAATTTTTAGTTAGATGCATAGTTCTAAAAGCACAAAGCTAGTTTCCTGGTATAGTAAAAAAATATTAGAGAAGTATGCAAGACCAGAAGACAGAGAGCCTCAGCTTAGCAAGACCTTTCCACAAAAGACCAATGACCTTGACAAAGTCATGTGGTTTCCTTTGTCAAACAATCCTAAATTCTTTTCCAGTTTTAAAACCCCAGTATACATGAACATATTTATTAGACAATACATATTTTGAGAATTATTTTCATGCCTAGAAACATATTTTTCACTTTAGAAGAGGCATAGCACATAATTTTTAAACATGCATTCTTTAAAAAACAATGGAATACATATTCACTAAAATAACAATCTAAATATAAAGGGGAATAAAACAGCCCAAGGCAGCCATGAGAATGCCCTTTATGGTTATTTTGTTTGTTTGTATTACTTGTTTTAAAATAGCTTTTTTAGCAATTAGATGTCAAAAGTATTTTTTAAAAACTAGTATATATTCAACTGCATAGAAGTTGCTAGTGTTCACGATATTGAAGTCTCATGTGATTATATCATTACCACTTCTCTAATATGAGAATTTTTGAGCCTGCTATTTCCCAGACTGTGGCCATTAAAAGTTGTACTTACAAATTATGATGCAATTTACACATTTATAAAACCACCAAATTATACTGCCAGAGAAATAAAATAAAGAGTACTGAGTTTACAAAATCAAGAAACAGTGTGAAAAAATTTTGATGGAAAGAAATGTTGACTTGTAGCTAACATAACTCTACTATTAAAAATAAGGGAAAATATAAAAGGTTTGATTAATACTTTTGTTAAAACGGATTCATAGGAAAAAGGATATCTAAGATATGACTCAAAACATAAATGAGGAAACAAGAAATTCTACCTTGCATCATGTTTTATACCTTTCATCTCCTATTACCAAATCTCAATTCTATCAAGTGTGGAATAGCTTTCTTTTTTTTATTGAAATCTTTATTGGTACATTATATATACGTATCATGATTGCACTCCATAATGGGGATTTGTACCAGTATAAGACACAGTTTAATTCTCATTTTATCCCATAACCCTACCCACCCTACTGCCCCACTATATACATAAAATTTGTTTCCTTTCTTTTTTGTTATAATCTCATTATTTTCCCCCTTCACCCTATTTTACTTTGAGCATTTTCTATTTCACAATATATAACATACAATTCTAGGACTCTCCTTGAGGATATCCTCATAAGTGAAATAAATAAGTCACAGATAGGTACATATCACATCTTTTCTCTGGTATGGAATACTTTTCTTAAGTCATTCCATTTAAAAAGATGTCAAACTGCTCCTGGGTGGTGATAGTTCACCTTTTGAAAAGCACTGTTTCCCAAAGAAAGAGAGGAAGAAAGAAACAAAACCAATAGTAATATAGATTTTCAATAAATTGTCAAAGAGTAGTAAGACTCCAACATCCACCAAACATGTGGATTACAAGGACTGAAAGACTTCAGTGGTAAAATGTCTAAAATTCAAGCTTAAATAAAACAACTGGGGTTTGGTTATATGAGAGTTCATTTTGTGAAAATCTGTCACCTACATTATTATGTTACATATGTGCCATTATTTCACTACAGTAAAAAGTTGAGAAAAAAAGAATGCAGCTAAAATGATGCTCCAAGAATACTGAAATTCAAAAAGATGGAAAAATAGTGAACTAAAAAAAAATATTAGAAAAGGAACAGTGAACTCCCTCAAATTACAAGGAATCAATACACAAAAAAGCAGTACCAGGATAGAAAACAAATAATCCAAGAAATAATCAGCATAGACAACATCTGATACTTTGAAAAGCAATAATGTGGAACATATTCTTATAATATAATAAGAAAAATGCAAAAATTGTGTTGAAAATGAAAAAGAGACCATCACTACATATTCTGCAGAGATTAATAATATATCCCAAGAGCACTGATGTCACTTACAGGTCCATTTCTATTAACTGTTTTTAATCTTGTATAAGATATCACATTCATCTGTTTTGTGTAATTCCCAGTATTTTTGGAGATAATGGAGACTGCAACTGCTACATTATGGAAAAATTAGATATTGTTTCATTCATTTACAATATTTTGGGTTTTTTTGTTTGAAGGAGGAAGAGTTAAGTTCGATCCACTCTCTTAATAACTTTGGAGGTTGAGCCTGCCTCTGTAGTCACTGTTGAGTCTGATCAATCTCACTTCCAAAGCATTATTCAAACTGAGATCTTCACCAAAGGCCATGGATGAGGATATGTCATTCTAACTGGTTTAAACCTTGATCTCTCCTTACTCTGTATGAGCTCACAGTTGCCTATTATAAATATCCTCCCCCGTGCCATTTTCCAACACATGATGTGGAAGAGAACTCCCACATATTTCTGACAGGTAGTGCTTTCAAAGTTCCCTCTGGAACTCTGACCTATAATACCTAACTCTCGGTTTCCCCAAACTCCAGTCTTCATCACTTTTATTCAGTAAGAATGCTGGCTCTCTTTGGGTTTCTCTTCTTTATACCCACAGTCAGGAAATTAACTTTGAGAAGACAGCTAGAGAGACTGCAGGGCATATTTTTCTTATCACCCTAACTTAGGACTCAGGAGTCACAATTCTGTGCTCTGTATACATGTACGTATTCAAGATATTCTATGTAACTCATTTTTGTCATCTGTTTGCAGTGGACAAAGTCTACTCCTTGTTACTACCTCATGGTCAGAAGAGGAAGTCTTTAATTGTATTTGTAATTTAGTTGCTTAATCTTGAGAGTGAAATAGCGATGTCTATGACATTACCACATCTCTCTTGATAATACAATATCTCATTGTTTAAGAGGTAATATGCTTATTTATGTTCAATTGATTTTGGCTGACTGGTTCTGCATGGCTATCTGAAGAGTACCCCTGGAACTAAACAGGAGTCTGCATTTTCTCACACAGCTGTGGCCAGCTTATATTTGTTTTTCTCCCTGTCTCCTGTTTATGTCTTTTTCCATTTCTTCCTCACTTTTCCTCTCCTAACACTGTACCCCAGCTGTAGTGTGCCTCACTGCCATCTGCAGACCTTGTGATAAGTCAGTCTATTATCTTGTTTCTGTCCCATCAATTCCTAAATGTATCAGTTAATAGTGATCCTAGCATACTTATGCAATTAAAAATTTTAGGTGACCCTTAATGACTGTCACCCTTGTACAGATGTCTCCTCACCTACAAATGGGTGGAACTTGTGACCGTGCTGAGATTCTGTGATTATGTTACGCTGAATGGTGAGAAGCCTTCACAGGTAGAATCAAGGTGCTAGAACAACAGATTGTAAGTGGGCTGTAAATCCAGGGGGACAACACCACTCAACTAACATTTTAACTATTTGTTTAGAGGTCAAAGTCAAGAAAATTAGAAAGAATTCTAAGTGGGCTGGGAATTGAGCTCAGTGTTTCCACTGCCTGTCTTGCAAGCACAAGGACCTGGGTTCAATCCCTGGTCACCACATACAATACTGGGCGTGGAGACTCACGCCCAGCAGCAATAAGAACTACATACCACAATGCTGGGTGTGGTGGTTCATGCCTGTAATCCCAGCACTCGGGAGGCAGAGGCAGGAGGATTGCTGTGATGTGAGTTTGAAGCTGAGCTCAGGGCCAGCCTGAACTACAAAGCAAGATCCTGTAAAGAATTCTAAGTGACAAGGATTTGGCTTACAGAAGAAAATTTCCAGTGTCAACTGGGGCTAGTGTTAATAAAGTTCTTCTTCAGAAAATCTAATGTTTGTCCTCACTCCTGAGCTTGAAAAAAAGATACTCTTTTAAAACAGAGTGCTTGTCAGCAGTTTGTGATTAGTCTCAAACTAATAGAGTAAGAATCACTAAATTCATATTGAAAAACTACAAGCATGGGAAATTTGTAAATGTTTGCTGAATTAGACAATCCCCATATTTTAGTGTACTTAATACATTTTATTTCACTTTTCTTACAGATTGAAATTGCATACTTACATGAGTAAAAATGGCACTTCCTTTTCCAGCGGTGTCTCTCATATAAGATTTTATTTTGTTTCTGCACTAGCTTCTCCTGTCTGAAGGCACAGGTGCACTTGTGTCATTTAGATACACAGTTATTGACTGAAATAATATCCTTTCATTTTTTGTATTTTTAAAGAATTTGAGAGCTTTATACTTTGGATGCCCTGGTTAAGGATGTACAAAATGCATATGGACCACCCCGTCACACGGTCCTTAAACACTCACTCATGTATGTTTGTACTAGAAACAAACAAATAGCAATAAGCCAGGAACAGACACTTACACTTTTATTTGCAGTTTTATCCTCAGTGGTAGGATCATTTGCTGTTAATAATGAATATATAGAGTAAGAAAATAATAGAAGTTTTAAGTAATTGCTCCATATCAAATTTTTCTGTTTTGAAAATTCCACCCTAAAATTTCCAAATCTATATTATCCAAACACTGACACAAGGATGGAACAGAATTTGTGAAGGATGCTTTATTTTTTAAAAAAATGAATATGGTGATAAACCCATGAAGAGTCCCTATGTTCTTCATTTGATACTTCCAATTATGGAAATCATTACTTTGAACAAAGGGTAAAAATGTAGAATAAATTAAACGGGTAAAATTTAATAAAAATAGTATTACTTCTGTGACTGTGATTATTTTGGAATTAAAGACTGAAATTTAAAAGATTTATTAATTTTAAAATGCAAGAAATATCCCTGGTGATAATTAAATTGTTGGCTACTCACAATGATGGGTTTCATAGGCATAAGCAATGAAATTGTTGGAAGAGAGACTACAGAAATTTCAGTACAAATCTTGGGGCCTCAAGATAAAAACAGAATCAAAATTGAACAGACAGACAGGAGGCAAAATAAGTTAGAAATGGTAATGGAAGATAAAAGAAAATAATGATATATAATGGCTTAAAAGAGTCTATCAAGTATAACTGTCTTGACAATATTACATTAAAAATAACTCTTGACATTAGGTCACTATTTTGTGAAAATCAAGTTCTCAGTTTAATGTTTGCCTTTTAACTATTAGTTGTGGCTTTGATATAAGAAGTTTTTAAATATTGATATATGTCTAAAATCTATTATCATTTCCTTAAAAATAAAAAAATTGACTTCAAATAGAGCAAAAATATATGTCTAACATAATTACAACTTGGAAAATATCTCACGCTTAAAAGATAAATACTACATAAATATAGGAATTTATTTTAATTCCACAAACATACTACTATCATACTATTATTATTAGTCAATAAATGTATTCACAACATATTAATTAGAAAAGCACTTACATAGATTATCATGTACATGTGGACATATACATGGATATGTTTATTTATGAAGATGATATTAATATGCAGGCATGGATATGATTCTTTAGTGTCAATATGTCCCTAATAAGATATTTCCATGTATTGCTTAAGGCAGTGATGGGAAACATTTTAGAGCTCTCAGTGAAAAGAAACACATCCTGAGGCACATAGGCCACAAGTTCACCACCACTGGCTCAGGATATAATATGCAGTTAGTTCCCAAATAAATCATGAAAGAGGAGCCTAAAATATACCAGAGGCAAAAAAAAAAAAAAAGATAGAAGCACAGAATAGAAAATAAAACAAAAATAGCACCTTAAAGTAAATAGTAGAACTGCAAAAACAAAAAAAGTTTATTTTCTAGTAAAAAGGGTACTTCCTGCAGAAAAAATGCTTAAAATATGAATATGGAAAACTAGAAAATGGTTTGTTTAGTCACACAAGCTAACTCTTAACAAAAATTTACTATGTTTCCTAAAATACTTGGATAATGTACAGAAAATGAAGAGGAAATTATTTCTCAAGTGTGATATATCGAAGAAATAGATCAGTGAAACAAAAAGTAATATCATCACAGCATACAAACAGAAAATTCACATATAGATGGAAAAAATCACAGTTTACATTGCATTCATGTTTAAAATCAAACATCACATTTTGAAGATTTCCCCCAAATAGGGAAGGAAAAATAAGCCAGAGATTTAATATAATATTTTTTTTCAACCTGGAACAGCTGCAGAAAACAAATCTTGCTGGAGATAAGCTTGGTTATAAATATCAACATTCCCTTTGAATAAGAGAGTCCAGTTTTCAGACCATCTGCCTCTTTCTAAAAGAGAAAAAATATGAAAATCATAAACCAGGACATCCTTTTCAAATAAAACATTTAAAAAGAAGTGCAGTAAAATGTCTGTGAGTTATTCTGAGCCATAGCCTTTAAACTTGCCCTGGTTAGCTCTGATGAGAAAATGAATTTTTGTGCAAGCAAACAACTCTTACTCCATGGATAAACTGCCTAAAAGCAATTAATAAGAGAAAAATATTATTTTCCAACTTTTCCCACATAATTGGCCATAATCATGATCTCTGATTAGAAATATTTTCCCTTAATGTGCCATACTACCTATTGTTCATTTTTAAATTATAGTTGTCATTTTTGTCACCTTTATTTTTTCCAAAACTCTTTTAGAGCTTTCCCCAAAACGTCCCCATTATCTCTTCTAATGGAGAAAAAATGGTTACCAAAAGAACTGGACTTTCAGTACAGATTCTTTCCTCTGCAGAAGTCCTGGTACTTTTCTCAGTGCAGTAAATTTTTTATACTTGAGTTTGGATTTTATCTTAAAATCTTCCTTCTTTCATGTTTAATTATTTTTCATTCTTGGTTAATGACTTTGTGACTGAACATTTTAATGTTTAACTCTACATCACTAGTGTTTCAATAATGAAGTCTATAAAGCATATTCATTATTTATCTTTTTAAAGCTCTCATAAGAAAGAATTAATTCAAGATGGTCCATCAACTAGAGGGCTCAGAGAGATGTATTAGACTTGTTTAGGAAGAAAAATATCAGCGTCAGACTACTGAGATTGTGAGAGAGCAAGTAGACGAAAGACAAGACAAAGAAAAATGGCATCCTCTATCTCAACACTATACATAAATTTTTAGTTAGTTCCCTGAGTTACACAGGCAACATTCTGAACAACTCCTGAAACAAAGCCCCCCAGGGAGCACTGATGTAATTTATTTTAATTTTGATATTCATTCTCTCCCTTCCATTTCTTGTACACACATAAAAATACATCCTTACATTATGAACAAAAAGAATAAAATTGAATCTTTAATTGTGAGCTTCAGTAATTTTTAAGGTGCTAAGAAAGCCCCTAAATATGCCCTTAATTGGAAGAATATATCATAAGACCCTTTTCAAATTATCTTTCACTCTGTTTTGGCCATGGACCACCTACATCTGTAATTATAGAAAACAAAGTTCCTTTACAAATGGCAAATTGACATTTAATTGCTTCCTTGGAATGCTGCATCTCTAGTAGGAGATATGAGAAGGAGGGAGGAGAAAGAAAGAGTTCTCCATAATAATGGTCAACATTATTTAATTTCAAATTAATTATTTAAAGTAACACTTACAGCATTTAATATTTTATACTTTTCATGATTTGATGTAGACTATAAAATGATGCAAACAATTAGTTTATGAGTGTAACAGTACAAAAATCATCCTGCACTCTAACTTAGACCTAGCAAGTATAACTTTAAAAATATTAAAAGTATTATAGACAAATGTTTATTTCATGATTTCCCCCCACTAAATGTAGTACCAAGAGAAAAGTGCTTTTTTGTATACTGAAGAATTTCAAACAATAATGATAAATATATGATTCATAGTAAAAAAATTTTTTTCAAATTAATCTCCAAAAGATAATTATATGACCTTAAAATATCATACTTGATATTCAAATAGTATAAGCCTAAGTTAGAATGCATTCAGCTTTCAAATATTACTATAAGCTCTCTATTTGTAATAAGAGTTTGAATTAACTCTTCTCTACTTTATGTTGTCTCTGGTTCTGTCACTTTTTATTTTTTGACCATCATAAGCAGATTTTGCAATTTAAAAATGGGTAAGGTACAGTTATTTTGCATGACTGTACTGTAATAGCTGGATACAATAAATAAATCATATAGAGTAATTCAAATAGTTCCTCTGACATAGTGCTCAATAAATGTTATTAATATTACTGTATCATCTGAGTTTAATAAGTTACTATTTAAATCAAAACATTTAAAAACCTTTAATTCATGTTCATTAAAAACGAGTAAGCTCCATTGTATGTGCCATTATTCAGATATAAGAATGGCTTCAGAGTAAAGTTAGCTAGTAACAATTTAGTGTCCACTACAGCATTGTGAGGTCAGTATAATTTCCCCTCCTGGATCAATAGTATGTCTTTAGATAAAACTGCCTCTGTCATAGAAGCATCAAACCATTAATTTGCAATGAAAAATATAGTATCCTAATGTATAAAATAATCTTAGACCTAACACATCATGGCAAATAAACACAATTTTAGAGTAGCCCTTATTAGAGTATAACCCCCAAAATATCTTTTGATGATCTTTAAGAAAAGTATCATACATATTCTAATAATTTTTCTATTTTCCTCTTGATATTCAGAGTTTATTGTAGCATCATCCTGTTTACTTTACTGGGCAAACCTATTATTGGCTTTTTGTTTTCATTTCTGCCTGCAAGGAGTTTGGAAATCACCACCCATCCTTACTGCAAGTCTAAAATTGAACAGATTGAAAACAATTCTTTGTGGCTCTACAAGAAATGTGAGGACATGGGAAAAACCTGTGCCCCAAGAATAGAGCGTCACAGTTCACCAGAGAAGACTCTTGAGCAGACACATTGCAAAAGCCAGTACAGCGTAAGAAAACTTAAACTGCAGCTGACAGTTGGAGCAGATTTTGGGTGGACAAGCCCAAGTGCTAAAAATGCTAGCAGGACCCAGTCAGGTGAGAAGCCCCCATGTTTCTGTGAGTCTCACTTCAAGGAAACTGTATAGGTTCATATAGTAACTTTAAGAAAATCCACATGTGCCTCCTCCAAGGGGAGTGAGAAAATGCCATTTTGAAATGCTCCAGAACTCTTTTTTCTTACAAAGTTCTATTCTCAGGAGAGACTACTTAACTGGAGACTAACTGGCCCAAGGGGAGGGAGATAGTCAGATCCAGTCCATTCCGTGCTTCTGAAAGTAAAAACGAAATAGTCAACCTCAAACCACTAGAGTCATCCTAACTACATATGAGAAGGGGGAGCTGAGCAACACTGTTGAAGCTCACAGTCCAGAAAGATAAGCTCACAAAAAGGCTGACAGCTAGAAATGGGGCTGCAGAACACTTCTGTTCTCACCTAATCAACCAGCACTGAACTCTCTTCTTACCAGTACTTTCATTTTTTGCATCAACTACCTTCTGAAAATATCAAATGAAAAATTCTACACATCAGAAACTCACTTTTTAAATTGTTACCATTCCATAGAGTGTAATGACATATCACACTACCCAACTCCATTCTGCCTGTGATGTAAATTGTCCTTTTGTCTAATGTATCTGCACTGTATACACCACCTGCCTATTAGTTGTTACTAGTGTTATGGGATGGTTTCGAGAGAAACAACACTAGAAAATGAGTTAAGACACTAATTCAGTAATAAAGGTGTCAATGTCCCAGCTAGAGGGAGTTACAGGGGAGTTAGAAAGGATGGGACTAAAAGCTCAAAGGGCAGGGAAATTGTACATGGAGACAACCTCATAAGCTCAAGGGAAACCATGGCAGGAGGCAGGGTACTTCTTGTCCTGAGATATAAGCTGAGTGACTGGGGCAGAGTGTGTTCCTGTCTGAGGAAGTTTGTGTGTAAATTTATGTGTGTCAATGAAGGTGAATTATAGCAAGCTTGCAAAGTGAGTGATCCTAACCTCACAACTTCTACTGTCATTATGATTTGGAAATAAGTCCACGTACCCAGCCTGTAGTGAAAGTACAGAGGACAGCACAGGGAAGATGAGCAGGCCAGAAAGGCTCCAGTGAGCAGGAGACATGCACAAACTGCTGATAACACATTTTACCAGGAAGCTCAGTGGTGTTTTTCTTCAAATTGTTCAGAATTCAGCAACAATTTGAAAATATATATTTTTTAAAAAGTTTTTTGTGTATGCTGTTTCCTTTAGAAGACTCATGAGCTATAACCTAGCCCCTGGATATATGTCTTGGTTAATATGATAGTTAAATTCCAATCATTTCATAATATAGGAAATTTTTCTAAAACTAATTCATTAAATATCGAGTAGTCTTAGTTTTTTTTTTTTTCTTTGCCAGTGCTGGGGATCAAATTCAATTTCTTTTGCTTGTGAGGCAGGCATGGTGCCACTGAGCTAAATTCCCAGCTCTCTCTTAGTATATTTTTATAACCTTTTGAAAGAAATTTTTGAGCTGTATTACATTCAAGGCAAAATGGAAAACAAGGCATAGAGATTCCCTGTATCCACCACATCACATCTACAGCCTGGCCTTACAGGGTTCTTACAGCTCAGAGGCCTACATCAATACTTCACCATGAAAAACCCACAGCTTCCTTTAGGATTCACTATTGCTGTCATATCCCCAATGGTTCTGGAAAAAGGTGTAATAGCATGTGTCTACCAGTGTAATGCTAGAAAGAAAATTTTCACTCCTCTGTGCGTCCTCTGCATTCTGCCTCTTTATCCATTGTCTCTCAACCTCTTACTCTCATTGATTTTTTACTGTCTTTCTATTTTTTGTTTCTTCAGAATGTCCTATTCTTGAAGTTATACAAAGTTTGACCTTTACATACTGGCTTATTTCAACTAGTGATATAATTCTAAGCTCCTTGCATACCTTTTTATGGCTTTTAGAGCTTCACTGTCTGGATATACTATGGTTTTTCTGCATATTTACCTCTTGAAAGATACCTTGATTGCTTCCAGGTTTGGGTAATTATGAAAGATTCAATATGTAATTCAATATACAATTAACAAATATTATTAATACATCAAAGTATGATAATATGCCAAATATCAAGAAAGACTTAGTATTTCATGTTGTACAATCTTAGTGGACAATCGTACCAAATTATTTCACAAATAAATTTCACAAAGCCTTACGGATCTATGAATCTTACTTCATTTACTTGGATTTTTTTCAAATACCACAAAATAAATATAAGTAAAAGCTTTTTCCTCGTTGCAAAAATTACTTCCCATAAGAACTATGCTCAGAATGTCGTTTCAATGCCAGAAGCAAATAACACAAAACAAGAAAAATAAAATGAAAGAAAATAAACCACAAACCAAAACACCTTTTACCAAAGGTTAAACCAAACAAGCACACCTTGGGCGTTGTCTTTGATCCTGCCAAGTCTGATCCTTGGGGGAGCGCTCATGGGGAGGATGTTTCCAGAACCCAGGTCATTACTGTGGAAGCTGTGCTTGCCTTTCTAGTGTATGCATTTTTAGAAACCAAAAAGAATATCTCAAGGTTTCTTTTCTATTGAAATTCAAAATAGAATATATGGAAATGTTAAATGGATGATCTCTAGTTCCCTGATTGTCTATAAAGTAGAACTGTGGTAAAAAGCATTTCTAAAAGGTTCTTGATTTGCTGACTTTATTACCAAATCAATCCAAAGAAGTTTTCAAACTTGGAATATACTTGGAAAAGCTCAATGACAGATCACTTACCTAGCATATATAAGGCTCTAGATTTCATCCAGAGCATATATATATCCTATATGATATTCTATATAATATTGTATATAATGTACATTATATTGTATTATATTTGGGAAATACTGTTTTTTGCCCCATTTCCATAAGTTTTAATTCCACACTAAGGATTCTGAGAACTTATGTAATAGAATAGCCTACTAAAATTTACTTCAGCCAACATTTCCAAAAGATCATCTGAAAAGTAGCATGAAATGTCTCCCTTTTTACAAATGTAAAAAAACTAATCTGAAGTTATTTTCTATTATTTCATTTCAGGGCCTATAAAAACAACTGTATTTACTCAGTCATAAACTTTTAAGTATGGAACTCTCTGAAAACCCACCAAAAATCAACAAAGAACTGTAATAAATAAATCCATAGTTTATTTAGTTTTGTTCAATAAATATTTACTAAATACCTAATATGTGCCAAACACTGAATTTTTCTCCAGTTTTACAATGCAATTGAGCTCCTATGGATAAAACTATGAAATTTAAATAGTTCTAAACTGCAGTTTGATAATAAGACCAACTCAAAATTTAAATCCAAATTTTTGAGAATACAAATTTTACTAAACATAGTAAGATCATTAAAAATAGCTTGTCCAAGTCCTAATTTCCAGAATCTACAAGTAAGTTAGCTTATGTGGCTGAAGGGACTCTGGTGCATGATTAATGAAGGGACATGAAACAGGGGATTTATCTGGATCATCTAGATGTCTTCAGGATATGAACACCCTTTCTCAGCTATGGCCACAAGGAGACAGCGTTATGGAAGAACGGAGAGACATGTTACAGGTCTTGAAGGCACAGAAAGAAGACCACAAATTAAAGAATACGAGTAGCCTCTAAAAACTGGAGAAAGCAAGGAAACACTGTCTTTGCAAGGGAAAGCAGTCCCACCAATATCTTTTGATTTTAGTCAAGTTGCTCTGAGCTATAGAATTTTAGGAAAATAAAATTGTGCTGTTTTATTCCATGAAATTTATGGTAATATTAAAGCAAGAATAAAAACAAAATTTGCTCCCATTTTTTTAGTTTCTTTGTCATCTTTTTGTTATCTTTTATGATATTCCTACTGTCAATTTATCACTATGTAGTTTGATGCACCTAAAAGGAATTCTCTTGTCAATAAAGGCATATATTCTTGACAGTGTTTCAATTAGAGGATTTACTGAAATGTTCTTAAATTGAAAGTTCTGTTTAGATTTTCAGAGGTATGTTTGTGAGTCTTCTCTTGCTTTCTACTGCCCTGATTTTTTGGGATGTTTCATTCTACTTGATTTATTTTCAAATGCTAAATTTATCCATTTGGCATTTGAACAACCATACAGATCATTTCAGCACTGCCCAAACTTTTCCAAATATGTTTAGAGAAGACAGGGGTTGAAGAGGAGCAAAGAATGCACCAAACCTTTTAGAAATGAATGCTCAACCTGCAACCCAACACTCACTAATTTATAGCAACCCTGCAATGCTTAGGTTTTCGTTTAGATAAAATAACTCATACATTAACATCTTTTGAAAGAAAAACAACACATGGGCCATAGTTTTGCCACATTGGCCTAGGAACACAGACAAAACAGAATCAGAAAGTGATTACAAATATCCACTCTGTTGTAGCTTGTGTCTAGATGTCAGCCCAAAGACTAATGAACTCATGGGGAGATCAAAGGTGACTGGATTATGGATGTGATACTGGGATTAAACATATTGATAGTGGATTCCCCACTCTGGGTATAGGTGGCACCAATGAGTAGGTTTGTAGCCAGGATGGAATATAAAGAGACAGAAAGAAAGCACGCTCATTGCTGCTGCTTCTAGCTGTTTTCCTGCCTACAGCCTGCCACACCATGAACTATTTCTCCTGTGTGATTCCCCCAGCCATGCTACCCTACCTTGGAGTCAGCTGGCTATGAGTTGTATATTCTACACACTGCGACTCAAGTAAAGCTTTCTTCTTTTAACTTGTGATTGTTGAATATTCTGTTCCAGCAATGAGAAAAATAACTAAGATGCACCCTAAAAAATGATAGGCCCCTGCCCAGAGAGATTCAGTGCTATGTTCAATCACTGTAAGAGGAATGTATCATGATATTCAACATAATGTTCAAAAAATGGTAGAGAACATTTATCTCAGCTCAGAAAAGGAACTTTTCTGAGTTTTACAACATTTATAGTCATCCTCATTGAAATACGCTATTGGAGCAGTCTAGGCTTTCAATCCAGTCACTTTCTAGCTCCTGTAGTTATAAAATGTAATGAAAACTTAGGACCTCATTTTGTTTACCTAATTTGTAATTCTAAACATTACAATAACTGAGTATTTTTGATCTTCAAAGTAAATAAAACAAATGTTCTTTGAATTAGATGATCTTTCTTTTCTGTTAAAATTTTAAGTTGTTCAATATAACTAGTATGCTATTTTTCTTATTGTATCATCATATAACACTACTATAGGAAAACTGAATTACTTTATTCTTGCTGTCATTTTCCACAGTTTGTGGCTTAAAAGCCACGCACTTGACAAAGGTTCATCATTTGCAAAATCACATTTATATTCTGACTTAAAAGAATAGTTCACTAGACATCTGAGCAGAGTATTTACCTTATTGTTTTTTAATATTTCAAAATTATGAAGTCAGAAAAGATTTCTTTTTTATAAAAAACATTTATCTCACTTAAAAATATCAAAAAGTATTTATTTTAAGTGGTATTTTTAAAGACTTTCACAGAGCCAATTTTATTAAAATAAGAATGGGGACACATATTAATGATGACTAGGGGAAAGATAATCTAACTTCATGATTCTGAGTAAAGGAATTTCCATAGGCCAAGGCTCCTTGTTGGAGATGCCTTGTGCTACTTAAGTATGAAAAGAAAATACTTCAGTGACACGGTGGACCTCTACATTACTTAACAGTTAGCCTCCTTGACATTCACTGCACTCAAAGCATTGCAATAACCTGAATCAGTCATGGATAGATGAATGGGTTTATTGTTCATTTCTAAATTCGAAAGAAAAAAGATGAAGAACACTTGAAAATAAATTGAGCAACATTATTCTAAATTCCGATTATATAGACAGAAAGATTATGCATGTAATCAACAACACCCTGTACTATTTTTTTATTACCACCACTATTTTAAATTGTACATTTTTTTTTTTTTTTTGAGAAAGGAAGGGCATATACCAGGACTGCCACTCTACAGATGAGAAAGCTGATGAGGGTTATTGCCAAGCACAACCAATCCTGCCATTGTCCTGACTTGTAGGCCAATGCTTAGGTTCCTTCCTGAGGATTTACACGGGGAAGTACGAGCAGCCTTTTGGCTTGTACTTCTCTCTGGAATGTTTGCTCAGGTGTACGAACTGGGAACGAATGATAAACACTAAGGAAGAAATCTGAAATGTTATCTGGGTTACCATGTCTTTGCTGATCATTAAATATGGGCCCATAAGAGAGAAAAAGTCCACAGGTTTAACAGGGACTGAAAGAAAGATCAGACCTATTGGTGTCTCTGCATTAATGAAAAGCCTCTACTTCCTGAGGAAGTTCATGGAGCTTAAACAGAACGGGCCACAAAGAGAAAAAACACTGCAGCGGAAAAGCCCAGAACCTGCAGCCTTCTCTTCCTAGTCATGCACGTGGACACAAACATCTCCTGGGTTCCGGTGTTCATCTGGCACTAAGAAAAAGGAATCACATTCCACCCCACCACCAATATCACTCTGCAAATATTTCGGACTACAAATACTTGACCGTTAATAAAGAGATACCAAAAAAAATAGTGAAGAGAAGTAACATGGGACAGAAAAAGACCAGAGGAGAGGGGCCCATGCAAGACAGAAAGCTCCGAGATAACTGACAGCACAAGGGAGCCAATCCTCGCCCGGAGGAAGGCTTCAGGGGAGTGGGCGGGGCCAAGGCGCCAGCACCCGAGGCCCTGCCAGACACGTTGGCAGGGCGGGAGCCGCGAGTTCCTTAGCAACGCGGAGGCCACTCCCACTCCGCGGCCCACCCGGGTCCGCGCCTCCCAGCACCGCCAGCGCCCGGGACCCGGGAAGGAGCCCTTCTGGGATCCCCGCACCTACTGGCTTTCTGGAGCTCGGATTCCCAGAGCGCCCAAGAGCCCCTCCCAGGGGTGGGGCGGTGCTCTCCCAAACACTGGGGCTCTCTCCAGGAGGTGCGCGCGTTTTCAGTTTAGCACCCCAAGATGTCCGCGCAGGTCACCCTAGCCTCCTCGCTCTCGCCAGACACACGCACACACCTCAGCTCAACCAAGGCAGTGGCCGACAAACTTCGTGTCCGACTGGAAATGTTGCTGTCCACGGTTCTGTCAATCAGAAGCGGGGGCGGGACGAATCGCAGAGCACCCCTACTCCCCAAGGGCGATAAGGGAGGAGGTGTGGCCAAGTCGCCGGGGGTGGGGACACTCCTCCGTCTACTCTCTGATTGGTTGATGTCTCTCCGGCCTCTGAGCGGGTGGGATGCAAAAGCGCGAGCACCAAGGCCTTGGGTTACTTTGGTCGGGAGTCCTAAACTAACATGGTGCAGCAAGGTGACAGTAAAAATGAAAAGACTTAGAACTTGTTACACAAACTTAAGGCAGGCGCTTGAACCAATGAGCTAAATCCGTGGCCCTTTTATACAAATTTAAAATGCAAAAAATGTTATTTTGACTATTGATTACTACACACCTAACACTCATACACACATACTGTCTAAAATCCACATTCTCAGGTGAGCATCGCAAATTCAGTTTCAGGGGAAAAGAATGTGTTGATTGTAGATTTAAGCAGAAAAAAAAGGTTTATATTTTTATATTTATAGTTTTCATTTTAACGGGAGATAAATCAATTTACAGAGAGTGAACAACTAATGTTTGAGGCCCATTTCAAGCCCTTCATTTTCACTTCCTCAAAATATGAATGACATATGAAGATACTATTATTTCGAACGTATCTGATAATTGATCTCTACATTATGATTAAGATAATCTTAAGAAAACCAAGATGTTAAAGATATTATTTTCAGCCTGTGAATAATGAAACACAAGCTAGTAAAAGATATGTTCATTTAATCAGTCAATTAACAGGTATCTGCAATCACTTCTTTGCTGAATTTAATACTCCTTCAAAAATGTGTGTAAATTTTAGATTAACATTTTTCTTCCACTGTTATCTTTCTCTGGCTAGGCCATCATCTTTTAAAAGCTCATGAAGAAGAAAGTTCTATTTAAGAAAAAGATAGGAAAGAAAGAAGAAAGAAAAGGAAGAAAAGAAAAACTGAAACAAATATAAATACACTAAACAGAATGTTTTGAAATCTCACAGGATATCATAGCCAGGAATTAAATGCAAAATGTAATTTTATTTTCTGCCCTCCAAAATAATTTTCTGGTCTCCAATTCCTCTCCCAGAAATAAAGGTACAATTAAATGAGATTATATAAATTATCTTTGCCAGATTATTTTATGGATTTGGCTTTAAAATGGGGAAACTATTTTTTTCTACACTAAACCAAAATCAAAAAGTGTATGTTTTCAGAAATAGTAATACTAAGAAAATAACTAAATAGTATTCTTAGACATATGCTTTGAGATTCCACCAATGTGCCCATCATGTTTGATAAAATTGTTGGGGTAAAAGAAACTCTTTCCAATTGCAAATGAATTTATTTTCTTGCTCCACTGAAATTTCAAATTCCTCTGCAAGCTTGCTAACCATGAATATCTCTATATGAAAATTTCTTGATTTCTACGATTCATGACACTCATTAAGCTTCTTTAATCTTGAAAATATTTGGTTTTAGTAAAAGAGAAAGAGCTATGATTATGTATTAATAAGCATATTATATAAAGAACTACTATTAGATTTAAATAAATGTAGCAAATTCATTAGAATACTTCTTCAAAGGCATACCCAAGTAAGAATAGCAAATGCATTTGTTTGAATAGCCTTACATATATAAAATATGCATTGAAGGGAACGTATTGTATTATGTAAATGTGTCAGCACTGAAATAAACACAGCTGTATATTCCAGATGTGTATAGCTTCAGATATTTAGAGGGTGTATTCGAATTTCTGAAGTTCTACACCTTGATATCTAGTTAAATGTAGAGAAGGGTATACTGTGCTACAAATGCATAAGAATGAATTTTAAAATTATATGCATTATAAGGAAATAAAATGAAAACACTGAATAATGAGTTTCTATCACTAGACTTATTCCTGAAAGCATATTCTTATGAGATGTGCTTGTTCTACAAGTTATTCCACAAACATCTCACTGCTTTCAGGAATGGGAAGAGGGCGATGTATCTTACATGCATATAACTAGGCCGAGTAGTCATGTAAGTGTGCTTCTCTTTTGCACTCCATTTCTAATCAACTTTCCACATTCCTCACATTAGGAGAATTTCATATTACCACACCTTAGTTATTTATTTTGTGCTTCAGAATTCTGCTTACTGCTTTGGAAAATGTATACTTTGAGATTACTCAACAGGAACATATGTCTGTTAGGAAACTTATGAAGAATGGATATAATAAATAAATGAATAAATAGATAAATTTCAGCAATACCAAACAAGGGACAAATGATTTAGTGTAACATCAAAACACCCATATATATTACAGATATACTTATTTCTTTACAGCATAGGGCAGATATTACTTGATGTTACTTGAATTTTATCTATAGCAAGTTGAACTACAAACTAGAACCTAATAATTATATATGTCAGGACTTTTCACCTATATGAATGTGTACATATTAAAATTGGAGGAAAATCATTTAATTCATTTGCACATACTTGTATTAGTAATTGTGAAGTTTTTAAAAAATTAAAAAATTCTGATGATTTTAAAATTATATGAAGTCTACTAAATATAGAAAAGTGACAAATATGAATGAAATTAATATTGTTCAGAAGCCTTTTAAGTTTCAATACTTGAATTATAAAATCTACTCCTTCTGAACAGTTGCACTTAATGGGTTACATTTACTGATATATCTTGACAATCATCCTAGAACAAAACAATGTAGTATTTAAGGTGAAATTTGTATAGGAATTCTCTGCAGTCCCCAAATCCATAAACATAATTTATATTGACTTGTAAGATATTTAAAATTATAGCTATATGGCCCAAATATGAAATGAACTTCATGGAAAGTATTTACTTACACTATGAAATGGATTATTTAAATGATTATCTTTTCAGTAATTCAATGCAAGACTATCTCTGAAATCTAGAAAAAAATACTATATGTAATACATTCTAATGATATAAAAACATATAGAGAATTGTTTATGTCACAAAATGCAAATATTTTGAAGATATAATTTCAAATATGTAGATGCCAGCTTTTCTTTAACAAATGACATGTTTATAAAGACATCATGTAGCCAGTTGAAAATGTTTACATTTACTGTTTTTCAGTTTACGGAACATTGACTGTATGTCAATGGCTTAAAAACATCTCTGAAATCATGATGCAGTTTACCCAGTACTTTACAGGCAGCATTTTCCTCCATCCGAATGTGTCTGTGTGGTGACCCAGTAATCCACGCTACTCTGATTTTGGCATTTTCCTTCTCAAAATGAGGTCTCCACAATCTCGTATCAGAGGCTATAGTATTTCATATGAGCTTGTCATGGTCACAGGTAAAAACTGAGGTACGGGAATGATCTGGGAGGTGTAATGAATGATTTGTCATTCATTATTACTGCTAAGATTCATAAACGTGATGTCCATTTAATATTACCTCAGAGCAATCTTCTTATGCTTCCTGTGATAGTACACTCAAGTTTCTTCCAGAATCTACTATTCCTGAGGTTTATTTTACTTGTACTTTTATTCATTGTGTTTTACCACTTTTTATTGTAGTATATGCATCATTTTATTTGCTATGTGCATTGCTTATTCTTTTTCTTCATCTCAAAATGTAAATGGGTGAGGGTGGAGATCTTTGTGGGTTTTATTAATTGTTGTGTTTCAAGTGTAAAGAGCAATGTATAGTATGTAAAGACAGTGGGAGAGTTTTTGATTGAGGGAACTATTGTGCCTAGCCATGACATGACTCACTTCATAGTGTACAGTGAGTTCTTGACTTGCAAATTCTCTACTTACAAGTTTCATACATATGATTAGACCCTGCATTTGATAATTTTATGCTTCATATTGTATATTTGTGTAAACAGTGTATATGACTAAATTTCCTGGATTTAGGAATGAATCCAATTTAGGAATGTTCTCCTGGAACAGAAATTATTTGTTCATCGAGGACTTGTAGTTCTATTCTTCCCATTTTATATTATTATTTCTTTCAAACTGTAAAACTTCAACTTAAAATGCAATTACTTTTCATTAAATGATCAACTTCCTTCAAAGAAATTGTTAATTACTTATATTTGCCCTTACTATTTCTGGTAGATATTATTTCTTTATATATTTCCAGTAGTATCATGTTCTTTCTTGTTAAAAATCATTTTTATATTTCCCCCATTTCTCTGAATATACAACATGCTTTTTTAATCCACTTGGGTTTTTTTGCTTGTTTTTTGGTATGGGGGACCAAACTTGGGACCTTATACTTGCAAAGCAGGCACCATAACCACTGGGCTAAATCTCCCCAAAAATGAGAATTAAGTCGTGTCATGTACTGGTACATATTCTCAATGTTGATTGTGATCATAATGTGTGTATAAAATGGACCAATAAAATCAAATTTAAAAATTATTTTTATAGTTCAAATGTGTTGGTAATATTTTCCCTCTGCTTTTATTTATCTGAAAAATGTCTTTATCCTCTTTTAAGTTTACTATGAATTTTTTTCTTACAGTTCTATATGTAATACATATAAGTATTTCTCTATATGTTTTTATATCATTAGAATGTATTACATATAGAACTGTATGAAAAACTTATGAGTTTTTTTTCTTACAGCATTTTAAAATATGTTATGTGACTATCTTATTGTTTCTGTATTTCTGATGAGAGTTTGACCACTATTTGTCTTGATGTTCCTTTATTTGTAGTGTACCAATTCTTTTTAAATCTGAGTATCTTTAAGATTTCATTTCAGTTTTCAGAATTTTCATCACCACGTGGTTAAGTTTGTAATTATTTATTCTACTTTTATGTATTTTGTTTATAATACAAAGCTTCTCTGTTATTTGGAAGGCTCATCAATTTTTTTTTTCAAATAATGTTTCCAAACCATCATGATTCATCAATAATCCCAACTATAGAAATGATAATTGTGTTAACTATGTGTCCTTTTCTCACTCTTTTTTATTCAGATTAGATACCCATTTCAGCTCCCTTTAATCTGCTTTTAAGACTGTTCGGTGAAAATTTCAATTTGCTTAATGTAGAATTTTTAAAATATTATTTTATTGGTTACAAGTCATTTCCTCTATAAATAACCACATTTTTATTTTCCTTTTCAGTATTTTAAATTTCATTTTCATGGTTCAGTTTCTAGTACAATACTGAATAAAAGTGATGAGGGAAGGACTCATCTATTTTTCATTCTCAAAAAAAAAGTTTAAGCATTTTTCGTTAAGTATCTCCCAACTGAATTTGTTGTTATTTTCTATTAGGCTAATGAAGTTCCCTTGTGTATTGTCTTCAGGGACATTTATAAGGATATCAGATAAATGTTAGCTCTAGCCAGTGTTTCAAAGTAATTGTAATCTTTTCAACAATTCTATCAATGTGATGAATTACATTAATAAGTTTTTCAATTTTAAAGTGCACCCTGCTTTCACCGTCCCATCAGGTGCAGTGGAAGCCATGGCTAGTGGCCAAGAGACCTCTGCCAGCACACAAGACCTCAGTGATCATTGAGAACAAAACCTGTTCTACATTCTGAAGCACTAGGACACATGGCATGACCCTTACCAGGACAGTTACTATGTTGTTTTTCATATTCGGGCAAAGGAAATGGGGATAAGAAGTAAATGAAAGGAAAAGGTCAACCCTGTCAGGTGGAAAGCCATACACAGCTAACACGTTAACAATTGCCAGAACTTGTACATGATCTTATAACAGGTTGGGGCTGGATTCTCAGGATCAGCTTCATGATATGAGAATAACATACTTAGGAGGTCTCCATATGTCATACTCTTGCTATCTTCAGATCTTTCATTGTGTTTTTGAGCTAGTCTTTTGTAAATGAAGTTTTCTAATAGTATAATAGACCATGCACATGAGCCAAAGGCATAAGCCTCAGGTGTACATCCATTCTGTTAATAGTCTAATTTGGAAATTGCTCAGTTATTATGGAATTGAGTACTTTTTAATCCTTCACACTTTTTCTTTGCCTCTAGAAATTTCAAATCTATATACTTAAATACCTGACCTAGTCATATTTTTCTGGGTTTCCTTGACTGTATGTATTAGTCAAGTTTTACATCACTGAGATGAACATCTGTCACCCACAACATATAGAAGGAAAAGTTTGATTCGCTTTAATGTTTCATTGGACTCCACTCATGGCTCACTGCTCCAAGGTAGAAACATCATTGCAGAAGGTCGTGGAGAACAAAAATGCTCACTTCATGATGGTCAGAAAGCAGAGGCCATGAGTTGCATAGAACGTCTGAACTCATGCCTGTCAAATCCCACACAAACACACCCTGAAGAGTGCTATCTTGATCCTGTAGATGGCTTCCAAGGCAATCAATACCACAATGAAGCCTTGCCACCACACCATGTGTAATTTTGCATAATTTTATTGCACCACTACTATATATTCATGTTCACTCACTTTCAATCTCACCCAGTGTGCTATACTTTTGCAAAAAACATAATTTCTTATGTTGAGAAGTTTGAGCACTTATAAAATATGATCTGTCTTTTACCTTAACCTACTTTTCTTTTTCTTTACCTTCTTGAAGGTTTGGAAGATAATTCTAACAGTTGTTTATCATCCTTATCTGCTTGTACTGTCATTTATGTCACACCTGAGTTTGCCGTTATTGATCGATATTTTTTCATGACATAGGACGTTATTTTTTCTACTTCTTTTATGTCTGAAGTTTTTTATTGACTACTAGGTATTTTGAATTTTACTTTGTTTGGTGCTATGTATTTTTGTGTACCTATAATTATAATTGATATTTGCAGTGTAGTGCGGTTGTTGTTTAGAAATAATCATCTCTTTCATCCTGCAAGCCAGAGAAGAAAACAGAGTAAAAATAAAGAATCACATCAGTGTATTGATAGGGACCATGTGTAGGCTCGTTATGACTCATTTCTCATAGTGCACAACTTCATCATGTTGTCCTCTCTGTTGATACAGGGCACATGTGAAGATAGAACTGAGCTGGGCTCAGTGTGAGAAGACAATTAGGTTTGCTGCTCCATAGAATTTTTATGTCACAGATGTGATCAGATGCAACAATAAGGGTTGGAGATATAACTGTTTAACATCCTCAATTACACTTTCTCATGCTCTTTATTGTCTTTAAAATGAACATCAATAATTTTCTCAAAGTGAAGAATAGCAAGAATGTTGTCATGATTTTCTCAGTTTAAATTAGCAATCTTAGATCAGTGCTGTATTCCTTTCCCTCCTCTTTGTAAAAAGTTGATCAGGTCTCTCAACCTTTTCAAGCTATTCTTGCCTATATCAGTCTATCTAAATTACAGAAGTGGACATTTGAGATGATATATGAAGTACATTTATAAAGTCAGAAACACAAGGCATTATTTTTACTAATGAAAAGATGGCTGAAAATTAGTATAACTTGGCCTGCCATCACCACTCTGCAACATCTTCATGAAAGTCAATAGCATCCTTGTACAAATTCTCTGTAAGTGTTAAACTTAAATTTCAAGTGTATTATACAGCAAGAATATATGTGTAATTAATGCTTTATCATACTGAAATAATCCAAATAAGTTATGATACAAAAATGTTAATTCAACCAGGCATCATGATGCATGCTTCTAGTCCCCTCTACTTAGAGGCTGAGGCAGGAAAAATCACAAGCTTGAGTCTACCTGGGCAACTAACCAAGACTCTATCTCAAATTATAAAAAAGGGGAGTTGGAGGATGTACCTCAGTGCTTTCTGGGTTCAGTCAGTGCTCCCTGATGCTTTCCCAACGTTGCCCATGATCCAAAGCTTCTGAAAACAAGGACTTGAGTCCTTGGCAAGGGCCTATTAAGTAGATAACTCAATTTGTTACAAAACATTATTTTAAGCATGAGAATTAAAAGAAACCTAAATGTAGTCTTTTATGCTAATTTTTTAGTAAAGAAGAGAAAAGAAAAACAACTCCTTAGTTCACTGCTTATTTTGATATAAACATTTTCTGATTGTGGTGTAGATATTATCTATCTTTGCAATAAATTTTCAGTCAACATTCAAAGCCTTGTTCTATATCAGTTAGATGAAATTTTTTTCTTGTCTATGTATGCATTTTATGTACCTTTATATTCAATAAAGTCTGGTGGCTACAAAAAGAACTTTCAATTTTTACACATAATGTATCACTTTTTACCTCTAACTGAGCTAAATTCTATCTAAGAAATTTGTTCTTTTGACAATTATGACAAATTCCTCTCAGCCTGTTTTGGGTTTAAAGGTTAAAAAACTCATTATCTCAATTTTTTCCTCGACTCAGGTTAAGCACTACCACACAGCTGCCTCATTTAGGATTTTTTTCAAAACAACTGACTTTGTGATTGATTTAGAATAACTATTATTGTTCTTCAGTGGTTTCCAACATTGGAGAGCATTTATTGGCTGATACATGAACTATGAGAGATATCCAGTGTGTATGTGTTCGAGATAAACTGCGAAAGAGAGTGAGTGAGAGAAAAAGCAATGAGGCAGAATGTCTGTACAATAAACTTCCATTACAAATTTACCAACTGCCTTTGAAATCTCCACTACTGCATTAACCTTCATTCTTGATGGCTTCTGGGTTTCACCTCCTATTTCTTCTATCTTTATTATTTTGTATTATATTCCAATATTGTAATCACTTTCTACGAATATTTTAAGGTTTCCATTATTTCTTGGGGGAAATTCACTTTGACACACAAGTGCTTTGTAGTATAAGGATATTTCAGAAATGCATTATGCTCTCAAACCAAGGTTTCACTGTCCTTCTCACTATGTTACTAGTATCCTGTTTCTTTGTATATGAGCTACACAAGAAGTCAAATCACACAAAAGATGTTTGTAGCCTTTTATCACAAGGAGGTGATCACTGAATAATTTGAAAATACAAATGTAGCTAGCTGAGATGCTTTCAAATCTCCCAGGATGATATCTTTGCAAGAATTAAACACATGTCCCTGTACACTGCTATATGTTATATAGTATAACTTACCAGAAAAAAAATTGCCTTGCAAGTTCCTAGAAGGCATTTTCTTAAGGATCAGCTTCAATAATTATTTTGTTTTCAGTGGTTTTGTGACTTATCTACCAGGTATGTACATTATCTGAAATTAACATTAAAGCTTTTTACTTTAAAGGTTTTTTTTTTTTTTTTTCCTGTTAACAAAAGACAACTACTTGGGGAAATGGTTGAACCCAGAAACTAGTAAAATTAACAACCGTGTTTATAGGAAAAGATGAGACTATCTTTCTTAACAAATCTTTGTTAATAACCACAACCTAATTTACCAGGAGAATTTTTCTCAGACTTAATTAGAATGCACCTCTATAACTCGCTCCATATGAGTCCCACTGCTCCTCGGTAACTCTATAATGCAGAGCGCGAGGAGACTCCAGTCAGTCTTTCCAGCTACCTTGAGTTGAAATCATGTCTTAGAGCTTTCTCTGCCATTCATTTCTAATTCTTGTTATATACACAGCAGGAAGAAAGAGTAGAAATAAAATTAATTTTTAAAGCTGATTAGAATAATAATATTAATTTTAATACACAAACTTTCACCACACATTCTAGAATTCTGTATAGATATTAAAATTCTAATTTTGAAAAATATCTATAAAGAGATAACTCTCACTGGTTAACAAATACTGTATTTCTCTTGATCTAAATATTGAGAAATATACAAATAAAGATACAAAAAACAAAGTCATTGATATAGATAAGGTATACTATTTTGAATACCATATTTTGGAAGACATGATCAAGCTAATTTTATTTTTATCTCACATTTATTTTATTTTCTAATGTTACTATATCCCAAAAAACTTGTCATATTTTTTATCCCAAAAGGAAAGAAAAGGGAAAATACTATGTTTTTTGGTGTATAGATGCATGTTTGTTTATGTTTCATCCTTTGTTTCTGGCATTACAATCTTTGATGACACCATATTGATTTTGTACATTTATTTTTTATTTCAATACTAAAAATTAAAGTCATCTTCATTTTGAGTTGTTACTATTTGGCTTTTGATTCAACTCATTTCCTGAAATTGTAGTACTTTATATTATCTGTATTTTTCTTATTCCCCAGTGTCTACTTGTATAACACACTTAAGGAGCTGGTCAATCAAATGCCATCTATTTCTTGGTTTTGAAGATCTGCAGTTTGGCCAGAAGATCAATTCTCAGTGTTCTAAATACATAAAAAGATATTTCTTTCCTAATGATCAGCCAACTTTATTGGCAATACATTTCTCAGTATGAAATATTATGTTCATTCAACATCTTATTACCTCAGAAGAATATACAACAAAAATATGTATGATAAATACATAGGAATATGTTCACTCTTTTCCTCTAGTATGTACTTTTAGTTCCATTTCAATCAAAACATGGCTATATTATTCAGATTTCCATCATGACAAAATTCCTGAAACAATAATCTAAAGTAGGTGAGGTTTGTTTTGATTCAAGACTTCAGTTCATGGTCATGTGGCCCCATTGTTTTCAGGCTTCTAGTAAGGCAGAAACATCATGGCAGGAGTACATGGTGGAGGAAGAAAGCGTCTCCCCCATTACAGTTTGCAACAGAGACAGACAGGCAGACAGACAGATAAAGAGACAGAAAAGGGCTCAGGATGTGATATAACCCTTGTGACCAACTATCCTCAGCTAGGTACCACCTCTTAAATGGCCATCATCTCCCAGTAACTCATCCAATTATGGTCCCATTAATAGATCATCCATGAAGGAGATCAAAGAGCCCTTGTGATCCAGCAAGTTCTACAAAGCACCAGTCTGAATATTGCTGCCAACACTGGAAGCTGGAACCAAGTCTTAAACACGTGGGACATTTCACATCCAAAACATAACAATAACAGCAAATTATTTACTTGTGATAGAATACATACAAATATAATTCTAAACTTTATCTGTAAAGGTAAATAAATAAGAGCTAGAAAAAAACGTTTTTCAGGTGCAGATTATGTAGACAAATCAGTGGAAGAGAATGGACAACCATAAATGAGCACTTTATCCATAGGAATTGAATTTAACATCTGATCAAGATAATACTATATATCAGGAATGAGTTAGCCATAAAACATGTTTCTACTTTAAAATAATCAATTTAGAACCACAGTTCACTCTCTAAATAAAAATAGATTCCAGGTGTATGAAAAGCTAAAACTAAAACATGGAAGAAATTATGATTAGAATAAAATACGACTGAACACTTAGGCATAAAAATGTGAAGGTTATAGAGTATACTTATGCATTTTCCTTAGGTGACAATATTTTCTTAAAAATTCTTGTTAACAAAATTCAGCAAACTAAAAGGCAAACAACAAATAGTGGCAAGATTTTCACAAGTATTGATACTTTAATAAAGAGTTTATAGTAGTGATTTTAAAAATACTAATACTTTACTAGCCAGGATCACAAGCAAATCATAAAAACATATATTACAAATACAGCAATGTTATAATAACATTCTGTAATGGTCAAAAAATAGTACAGAAACACAAACCTAGAATTACCAAAGAAAGTGCATTAGATTATGTTTTGAATTTCTTATTAAAACAACAAAATGAAAAAAAGCATTTTGTAAAGACTTTTTACAAGTGTTAGGAGCTTCTTTGTTACTTATCAATTTATAAGAAAATTAAATTAACCAGAACATCTGTTTCTGTAAGGATTCTGGTCAATGATGTACTAATATGGCTACTATGTGTGTAATGATGCTCTTTTTTGTATTTCTAATGTTTTGTTTTTATGTTTCTCTGTATCCTTTTGTACTCCAATGTAGCAAAGGTAAATCTATAGTATTGGTCTTTTAGTTAAAGTTTGAAATCATTTTTATTTATTTTACCAGATAGAATGTGTTGATATCCTGTGACAAAGGATGACTTCTATTAAAGTAACCCAGAGAGAAAAAAGAAATTCTTCACTGAAATAATAAAAATGAGTGTTGTAAGCAAAGGGCACATCAAGGACCTCTGTAGCAAAGGTCCAGGAACAACCAACTAGAGCACCGTTAACACAGTAGTTTAACTCTAGTTGTATCTACCAGCAGAGACTTAATTTCCCCCGCAGATCCAAATTCCTGAAGAAATAACCCAACTCGTTACCAAATTGCTCATTAATTCTTTAGTTTTATTTATTTTTATTTCAAGTTGTTGGGTGTTTTTAATATATGCAGTCAGAAAAATCAATTTTGTCTCTTCCAATTCAATCTTTGTATCTTACACAGTAATTTTTACTTCTAAGGAAATCTGGAATATATTATTTCATTTATTAAATTATTCTGGTTACTTAATTCTTGCGTAACTCTTAGTTCACTATTCAAAGTTTGGAGGATGTGGTAGAGAGCCAAACCTCTTTCCTCCCGGGGCTTACCTCCTAGAAAATAGGACAGAAATCACAAGAGGTCATCATAGTGGTCTACAGAAAGTGGAAATGCAGAGCCCTCGGATTTACCCAGATCTTCGGATAAATGCCCCTCCATCAGCCTAGTGGCAGGGAAAAAAATTCTAGGAATTCAATTTGAACTACATTAAAAACAGATAAAATACAAATCCTGAAGTGAGGAAAACAGGAAGAGAAGTGGTTGCTTCACTGCAGCATGGCTAATGGATCAGGTTTAGCCATTTTGTGAACTGCCCAAAGCCTCTGGGGGACAAAATCACGGGGTTCCACAGTCTGGGCTCCACCTAGAAGCTGCAGTCCAAAGGACAGTGTGTGCCAAGTGCTAGGAACGGAGACACAGGTTTCTTCTCCTCGACACCCAGCCCTACGAGAGAATGATGAGCCCGCGAGGGCTTGCTAGGCTCTGTGAGCGTCATCAGGGTGAAGAGAGGCCCCTAGATTAGCGTTAGGTGACGCTGTTACTTTCCTGAAGATGGACCCCACTGAAATCACAGGTCAGGCGAGGCCCAGGCTGTTATATTATTCAATTATTTCTCCGCTTAGAACAACTCTTAATTATTTCTTGCAATGAACAATTATAAAGTACTTATGAAATTAAAACCATAAACCAGAAGACAATGAAAAAGATCATATGTCATATGCAATCCTAAAATAAAGCCAAAAGTTCAACTGTGAGAAAATATTGATTTAAAAACCTTTTGTTGTTAAGGATAGAAGATAAAAATAATAATAGTAACATTCACCTCAAAACATTTAAAAATTAGTAGGAGGCCTGAGTAGAAAATGTACTAAAGTAGAAAATGATGAAAAACTCAGAGAAACAGAAGGTACAAAAAACAGCCTCCTGTGAGCCAGTGAGATTAACCTTCCAAAGTCAGATCTCTGCTGGGCTCCAGAAGCTTCTCAGATCTGTGCTCTGTCCAGTTACAAGTCTTAATGTGTTTCAGGCCTGTCCATGGGATTATCTTAATCCATCTCTGGGAGTCTTTCTGGGTCCTTGAAGACCCACAAAATGTGATCATTTCTCTCCCTATTCAACGTACTCTAAATATACTCGACTAAAGATACTTTGTCAAAGCCTTCGAACGGATAGCTAAGGTTCTCAGCTCCAAACAACTATGCCGTCTGGTTCCTGCATTTCTGAGGAGATATAGTTGGCTGGACATTGGCAAGTATCTTACACTTAGATTTTGATTATATTTCCACAGAATCTCTCTGAGTGATCTTACAACAGTGTAAATCTGATAATGCTACACCTTGAATTAAAATTCCTTCATGATTTTTCATTGTACTTGGAATTAGTTCTGAATTTTTTTCCCAGTCTGCAAGGTTTCAGTGAATTAGGACCTCGGTATGTGCTAAGCTAGCAGACTTTGTCTTCCATTTTGTTTACTGCTGTTGATTGTGTCCTTGACTGTTTTCCACTATTCTCTTGGCATTTTTACTCTGTACTGTTTCTAGTTGTTTCAATACCTTTGGAAAAAAATAAATCCAAATGTTTAAACTACTATCTTAAACCAGAAACCCAGGCCTACTTACATAAGCAAACAAAATTGTGTGTTGCATGGTGTAAAAACTAATAATATGTGTAAACAATAGTGTTGAACACTAAGGAGCAAGTAGCTTTTTATACATGAATTATATGATTTACTACAAAAATGATTCATAAAAGAAATAATATGAACCCAGAGATTACCTTAATATTATGAACATGATTGATTTGCCTTTGAACCATCCTAATACATATTAGTTATCATTTAGTGCAAGATGATATCTAACATCCTAAATAGTAAAATAAAGAATATCCCTACCCTTTCCTACTCCTAAGACTATTCTACTGTTTATTATTACCAAATTTTTAGACTTAGATAGATTGCTATTCATTTGTTTATGTGTATTTACTCATTTACTTATTTATATTTAAGGAGAATTTAATTAGAAAACTTTGTGAGTTTAAACAGATAGTACTAAGAGTAAGGGGAAAAAGCTATGTGAGTGCTAGTTTACTCTTCAAAATAAATTAACAAAAATCCTTAGCTCAAAGAAGAGAGTATTAGGGGAAGATGAAAAAATGGGCAAATCACTTCACTAAAGATACTTGGCCAGATCAATAGGAATGCAGACTGTGATCTGTGGATGCAAATGCTTATTGAGACGTTCTTTATGTTAAAGATAAGTATACAATTTTGAGATGCCCAACACTCAATATGCTCTGTTCCTATTTCTGTACCGTGGGTTTAATTTCCCCTTATTTTCTTCACAAGTTTCAATAAATGCATTTGAAATAAAAGCCTCTGCTATTGATGCTTTAAAGAATAGCTGAGTTGTGAGGAACTGTGGGTAAACTAACTGGAAGTGAGATGGTAGGTAGAGACAGCAAGAAACAAACTTACACTAGAGCAAATTCAGAGAAAGGAAAAAAGCCTTCTGAGGAACTTCCAAAGATATCATGGATCTTGGGGCCAGGGATTTAGTTCAGTAGTTCCAGCATCTGCCTGGCAAGCTCAAGGTCCTGAGTTTGACCCCGCTGTACCACATACCACAATGAGTTTGGTGACTCACGCTTGTAATCCCAGAACTGAGGAGGCAGAAGCAGGAGGATTGCTCTGAGTTCAAGGCTGAGCTCAGGGCCAGGCTGAACTACAAAAGTGAGACCCTGTCTCAAAAATAAATAAATAAATAAAACTAAAAGATATCACAGATCTTGATGGATTGCTCATAGTATATATGATTGGGCATTGAGCATATTATTTTCATACTGTAAGAAAAGGCCAAGGTCTCTGAGGATTAGTATACACAGGGCTCTGACATATCTGGGTTACAAATTTGTAGGATTTGTTTTACATTTTGTACTTCTACCTTTAGTCATTAGTAATGAGAGCTGAGATTTGAGACTTGTTCTTAGTCTTTCAGGCACCGGAGAGTATTTTATTGGTACTGTAAGCTCTAGTGACCAGATATGAGCACAGGAGGAAAGACACTGATATCTCAGCATCTGCCTGTGCTGTGTTTTTATAAATATGTGTAGAATCAATCAACAAATAAGCTAGTGCATGAAAGAATGAATACATGAATATGGGAACAAATGATAGAGTCAAATAATTTGGGTATGGTTCTGACTGTGCCAACCTTCAGTCTTGAGAGATTTTTTTTCCATAAATATAAAGAAATTAATAAAACTGAATCTCTGAGCATTGTTGTAACTCTAACGCACCGAGAAACAATGTTGTCTCAAGATTTCAAACAGTAGTTCAGTTTGTGATTGCTACATCTTGGAAACAACCCAAATGCCCATCAATTGGAGACTGGATAAAAACAGTTGTGGTTCCACTGTCACAAAGAGACAGATCGACTGGACAAAAAGTCACTAAGGAAATCCTTGAGCTCAACCAGACTCTTCAGCAAATGGACTTAATAGATGCCTACAGAGTATTTCACCCCACAAAGTCAGAATATACATTCTTCTCAGCTGCTCATGGATCATTCTCCAAAACAGACCATGTGCTCATTCATAGAACAGGTTTAA
>PVIR01008840.1:16011-55435 GCA_004026965.1 Petromus typicus | reverse complement strand
AAAAAGAAAAAGCTATAATTAGTTTCTTGAAAAAAACAGAAAAGATAACACATCTAAAAAAGAAACACAGACCTATGGAAAACAACAATCAAAAAAAAAAAGAAGAAGGAAAGCATGGAAATTAAAAATATAATGACAAATGAAATTAAGATTAAAACTTGAAGATGAATTTTATAAAATCTCAAAAATCAGAATAAATTTTTTTAAAAAATTAAAATATGAAGGAAATTATAAGAAAGAGAGTTTGTCCTGTGATTCTAATTCTACAAATGGAAAATAGAGATGTTGTTAATAGAAAATTTCTCATAAATAATGGAATTTCCTGAAGCTGAAGTATAATTTGTGTACCACAATAAAAATGAATGCTGAGAATAGTTTTTATGGATATAACTGTAAACCTTTATAAAAGGGAGGAAATGAAAAAACAAAATCTTCCCAGGTTTGTGGGTGGGGTTGATGGATGAGGATCCAGTCACACTGAAAATAGCAAATTTCAAATTGAAGTTAGTAGTTTGTCAATTATGCTAGGTGCCAAAGAAATGCTTCAAAATACTGATAAGAAAATTCATGCATGAAAGAAAATTTATGCTTGTCAAACTATCAAATATGTAGGCAGAATAAAGAGCTTTTCAGATAGGAAAGTCTTGAATGTTTTCATCTAGTGGGCTTTAGGATGTTATACAAGAGTGTATTTCAGGAAAAACACAAAGTAAACTGGGAAACTGAGAAGCAATAAGGGAAATTTACAATCATAGGTATTTGAGTTTTATAGCACCAGCCATCCAGCTAGAAAGTAACATTTCATAGCAAATGTCAACCTCTGGGACACATGTAGTGGGAACAAATACCTTAGGTTAAATGAGTGTTAGCTTAGAAATATTTCAAGTTATGACACAATTACTTGTGCTTTACACAAAAGCAGAATCCATTTCAAATGGATTCTATAGACAATACCTTTCATGGAGTCAGAGAACTGTAACATAGAGATAGGAATGTGATCATAGATGTGCTACTGGGCTCTGTAGAGATGAATATGGGCAGAGCCATTATGATGCAAATTGATTCTGTATTTTTAATTTTATTCTTTCAGACAAGCAACTGCATATGTACTTATACCATTATCAATTTTGGGAAATCAGAGATGTAATTGTAACTGACAGAGACTGGAAGGTACAATGGTAGAGAAGAAAGCTGAAAGAAGGGTAGAGAGACAAATATTCTCTTGAAAAGGTGACTCAAGAAAAATGTCACCAAAATTCAAGAAAAATGAAGAAGGTTGTTGAAAGTTGCAGATGGTATGATATAAGCATACTAGGAAATGAGAGATAGAAACAGTGAATGACACTGTGAATGAGTTAAAGTTTTGTTATTCAAAAGGAAGAAAATAGAAAGATAACACCAATGACAACAAGAAGAAGAACAGTTGGTTAGTCTGTATCAAGCTCTGCTGAACTATGATACTTAATTCTGATAGGACTTGCTTAGGGAGGTTGACATATTTCTTTCTAAATTAAACAAGTGAGGTCTGACAAGATTTAAGTAAAGCACCCAAAGTCACCCAGATGGAGAGTGGCGAACCCTCTTTCAAAGCCAGACAAGCTCGTTCCAGAGTCCTTATTCCACAGACCTCAGCAAGCTGTTTTTTATTTTTTTTACAGCAATTTCAAACAATTTCAGATTGTTAAATAGAAGAAATGTCTCATATCATTCATTAAATTCTCCTTTCAATCACACATTTTTGGCATTACTTTAAAATATTAAAATTATAAGTGGATTTTGTACAAACAGTCAAATTTATTACTTTATAAATTAGTGAACAAACCTGGGTGTGGTGGTCCATACCTTTCAGGCTAACACTTGAGAGGCTGATAAAAACAGAATCATCCTGGGCCAGGGATTTAGCTCAGTGGTTCCGGTGCCTGTCTTGCAAGCGCAAGGACCCAGGTTCGATCCCCAGTAACCACATACAATACTGGGCCTGGAGACTCACCCCAGCAGCAACCAGTACCACATACCACAGTGCCAGGCATGGTGGCTCACGCCTGTCATTCCAGCACTCGGGAGGCAGAGGCAGGAGGGTTGCTGTGATGTGAGTTGGAGGCTGAGCTCAGAGCAAGCCTGAACCACAAAGTGAAATCCTGTCTCAAAAAACTTTAAAAAAAAGAAAAGAGAATCATTTTGAGTTCGAGGCCAGCCTAGGCTACATAGTGAGTTTGAGGCCAGCCTGAACCACATAGTGAGACTCTGTCCTGAAGGAAACAATGATAAATAAAGAAATCAAATGATATAGTAAAATTAAACTTAATATGGATATATAACATTTAATACATTATATAAGAACCGATATGGTTAAATAATCACATAATCATCATGTAAAACTCCAAAGGAAGAAATTTTTGAATGAGGTGAAGACCACAAAAAGATAATCAGGTGGTTCAGTGTAGTGATCAAAAATGGAACATATAAATGCATGTTTGGCAAATTCACTGGGTTAACGTCATGGGCCATTTGTTCCTCATTTTCTAGAATATTTTGTCTTCTTTTTCTAAGAGTCCAAATACTATTCCAAGAGTGAGCTGAAAACCTCCATTCCCTCACTGCTATTTAGTCCTATGAATAGTTCTGGGCGAGTCATGTGTTTCCCAGAGATTTGGTTCCAAAATTAGTCATTGAATGCACAACTGTCAACAGGTAAAGTTACACTCAGTGCTCACTGAGGAAAATGCTGTAATAGAAAACACCAGGCCAGCTCTCAGTAAACCAGGCATCACCATGTTTACTCTCCATTTTTAAAATGGCTATATCCTTGTACGAGCTGTACAGAAAGAAGCTGACATACGCTTCAAAATCATGCTTTCTGGATAATTCCTATCCTTAAACTTTATAATTCCATTAACAGAACTAAGAATAACATACATCTCATGTTCTATTTATGGACCATTTTCATTAAGTGTAGTGACAAGCATTACTTGTTATGCTTCTCTTCTTTCTTTACATTTTTTTCTTTAATTTTCTGAATACATGGAATTGAATTTGTATAAAATAAATGAAGAAAGACACAAACTCTTTATCATCTTTCCTTTGTGTCTTTCACTGGAAATTGTACATGCCTATCATTGCATATTGAAATATTTTGTATAATTTAAGTAGAAAAGCATGATGGATGATGACGGATTTATGAATAACAGAGGAAATGGAGGAGACAGACAAAAGGGTGGACATACGAAAAGATCCTGTAATATATTAATAAAATGTTCCATAGCTGCTCAGATGTGGCTGGGGAGTTCTGGGAATAAAAGTGGAGAGACGAGTAGTAGAGATGGTAAAAGAAGAGCTGACAACCTTCTGGAGAGATAACAGGGAATGAGATGATGATGAAAGAGAAAGTTACAGACAGACCATGGAGAGGAGATAGGGATGGATGAGGATGTAAATTTGTGGCAGATATTCACAAATTTACTTAATGAATATGCAATGGGTGGCCTTCAACTGTCAATCACTCACTGTACTGGGCAATGGAAACACAATTGTGTGCAAGGTAAGGATTAAGTTCTCTACTGTCTTGGAGTTCAAAGTTAGATATCTTATTTGGGCAGATGTAGTAAGTAGAAAGTAGTTTGCTAAATAAGGAAGGAGAAGGGATGAAGATGATAGTTTTAAAGGACTGTCATTAAAACTTTCAAATTAAGAAATGGTTGTAGAGGGCTGGGGATATAGCTCACTGGTTCCAGCACTTGTCTTGCAAGCGCAAGAACCCGGGTTCCATCCCCGGTAACCACATCACAATACTGGGCATGGAGACTCATCCCAGCAGCAGTCAATACCACATACCACAGTGCCGGGCCTGGTGGCTCATGCCTGTAATCCCAGAACTCAGGAGGCAGAGGCAGGAGGATTGCTGTGATGTGAGTTGGAGGCTGAGCTCAGGACCAGCCTGAACCACAAAGCGAGAATCTGTCTCAAAAAACCTTAACAAAAAAAAGAAACAAAAAGAAATGGTTGTAGAGAGAAGGACACAGTATGATTCTAGCTGAATAACTTCAGAGATGGGTAATTGATGGAAATGGATACATGCATAATGGCAGGGCTACTTTAATAAATTACTATGACAAAAAATTGAATATTTGATTGGAAAATTATGCTAAAGATGGACAATTAATGAATGAACAAAGGAATAAGTCCAGAGGTAAGAAGATTCATGCTGAAATGGTGAAGTACAAGGATGAAAACATGAAGAAACAGACAGATAATTCTTTCAGGAGAGGATTTTCAAGTCATTCTCTATGCTTATACATTTTACTTATCATTATGTCTTTAATTCAAGGAAATAAATGCACACAAAAGAAATTATCTATCCTGATCAAATATAATTATTATTTTCAAATAGAAAACAAATCAATGCAACCAAAACCTTTAATTTAGAGAACAGCTTTGACTATCCACATGACTGTAGGCTCACGTTCAATATATTTTTACTCCATTTCAAAAGCAGAACCTGATCATAATTATCTACCAGAGTTATTGGCTTATAAAAGCTCCTTAAGCTTTCAGAGTCCCATAAAAGTTCCCTATTTTTAGGCACTAAGAATGGTTGCTTAGCAGTCCTAGAAACTCCTTCTTTGGAAACCACTATTACATTATGATGTTGATGGAGCCATGAGCTGCCTGTAAGCTCCACCAGGACAGAAGCCATTTCTTTCCATCAGATAGGGGGAACATTCAGAAGACATGCAAAGAAAGCAACCGCTGCCAGGAAGAACATACATGCACCACAGAAGGAGATAGCTGGAAGAACTTTTAGCCCAGTCAACCTCTCCAGTACAGGGATACTAAACAAGACTGAAAATCAGCTGCAAGTGGAAAAAATATTGAAATATTTCCAAATAAATGGAAATTCTTTAAGTCTGTAAAGCACATTTTAATCCTAGCTTCCTGTTTATTCATTTATTAAACATTTCCAAGAGAATCACTTTTGTGACCTTGTTAGCTGATGCACTTGTGACTAACCCTTGGTCGATTAACTGAAAACCATGACTGTGGCCAAGAGTCACTTAAAAAGGACATACAGTCACTTCAGACAATTTATTTAATATTGAACATTGCAAGTAGGCTTATTCTTGTCTTTCTTTACTAAAGGATTCCCTCTCATGACTTTTTAACTGAGTATAACCCACTGATTTTAGCTTATCGTGGTCAATGTTGTATATGTCATATTCATTTTAATTTTATTTTGTTTAAAAACTAGCAGAAATTAGATAAAACTTATAAAGTAATCACAGTTCTTTGATATCTTTATTTTATCAAATTACTCCCCACACAAAATTTTAAATCAGTTCTTATTAACAACTTGTTTCTACCATCTTTTCCAGTGATTTAATTTAGGTTTCATGGAAAGAACAGCTCTCCTTCAATTTCACATTTAATTAGTTTATAAAATATTCAATTAAATCCAATTATTATAATAATAAATGCACTTGGCGTAAACATATTTTCAAACAACCATAATGGCTCTCGGGATCATGCAGGTAGGAGCAGACATATTCAGAAGGTGTAGGCTATTAACTGTGTTTCCAATGTGCCTTGTGGTGTTAATCAGTCTATTTTATGAAAAGAAGATAGCATGTTGTTAATCTACAAGAGGTCAGGAAAGAGTCATTCTATACCAGTCATTGTACAAAGCTTTGGTGATATGAACTTGTGAGCTTCTGTCCTTATGGGACTAACGTCATAAACACCAGATGTTAGGGGCACTTTCTTTGTACAGCCGAAATGAGTCTGAGGCTTTCTTCCCTCTATAACTCATGCTGTGGCATTTTTCAGTAACTTTCTCATTTGGGACTCAATTTTCTCTATGTATACAGTGAAACTATAGAATGGTGATCTCTAAGGCTCAATTCTGTTTTCTGCTTCTAAAAATTGGTCTTGGGAGTTTTGAATTTTTTTATTGAAATCTTTATTGGTACATTAATATACGCATTATGATTGCACTCCATAATGGGGATTTGTATCAGTATAAGACATCACTTAATTTTCATTTTTCCCATAGTCCTATCCACTCTACCACCCCCTATATACCTAAAATTTGTTTCCTTTCTTTTTTGTTATAATTTCATTATTTTTCCCCATTTCCCTTATTTTACTTTGAGTATTTTCTATTTCACAATATATAACATACAATTCTAGGACTCACTGACATCTTTATTTTTTCATACCAGAGAAAAGATAAGATATGTACCTATCTGTGTCCTATTTATTTCACTTATGAGGATGTCCTCAAGGTATGTCTGTTTAAGTATAAATGATTCAAACTTATCATTTTTTATGGTAGAGTAATACTCCATCCTGTAGAAGAACCACAGCTTTTTTATCCAGTCTCCAGTTGATGGACACTTTGGTTGTTTCCAAGATGTAGCAATCTCAAACTGAGCTGCTATAAACATGGTTGCACGTATGTCACTGTGATATGAGTCTTTTACACATATGAGTCACATCACAGCAATCCTGCCTCTGCCTCCCGAGTGCTGGGATTACAGGCATGAGACACCACGCCCGGCACTGTGGTGGGTGGTGTTGGTTGGTGCTGGGCTGAGTCTCCACGCCGAGTATTTTATGTGGTTAACTGGGGATTGGACTCGGGTCCCTGCGCTTTCAAGACAGGCGCCAGAACCACTGAGCTCAATCCCCCCCCCATCGTAGCTTTTTGAGGAATCTCCAAACTGATCTCCACAGGGGTTGTACGAGTCTACAGTCCCACCAACAGTGGAGAAGGGTTCCTTCTTCTCCACAGCCTTGCCAACATTTGCTGTTGGCTGAATATGAAATGGCAGCCATTCTATTTGGAGTGAGATGAAATCTCAGTGTTGTTTTCACCTGCATATCTCTAATGACTAATGGAGTTTTGAAATGTTTTAAGTTTTCTTTGTTTTCTTTTCCTTGTTCTATTTTTTGTTTATTTTCTTTGCTTATACATTGTGAATGATTCAAACATCCATCTCTATATTTAAGTATTTCTGACAAAGACTTAATCATGCTTTTCAAATTACATTTTAAGTCTGAAACATAGGGAATAAATTTCCTAACATGACTGGCCATAGTTAGATAAAATGGCAGGGGCAGAGAATAAGAGTCAAAACACTGGGTTTGGAAATGTAATGCTGATGATTTCTAGCTTCTTGTTCAAGACACAAGTCCACTGACTTCTTGGAATTTCATTTCCTCTCTGGGAGGTAGGATAATCACATTCATGTCATTTGTATATTGCCATCTAACCAATCATCACATTTTAGAAGCTTAAAAAGATGAGAATTTATAACTTTACAGTTCTGTGAGTCAGGTCCAGGAGTGACTTTGCTGAATGGTTGTGGATCAGAGGCCATAAGAAGCTGTCAAATCCACTTGCCAGGCACAGCTGTAGTCATCAAAAGGCTACATGCAGACCAAACCAAGTCCACACATGTTACTTCCACCTATTGCTGGTGAGGGGTAGAAGGGAGAGAGACTCATAGTCCTAATATGATCTCTAGAAATAATATCCTATCACTGCTACCATATTCTCTTTGCTATAATAAAGTCAATAAGTCCAACACATAATCAAAGTGAATTCCACATTACTTCCTGAAGACAGAAGTGGCAAGTAATTGAATATAATTAAAAAGCGTTACACATGCATCAGTGATGAGAATCCCTTTCCCCTCTTACGATGATGTCCATCCACTATATTGGAAGAAAACAGCTGTTGCAAGAGTGACAACAGTAAAGAAAACAACTGAACAGAAAAACATAGCTATCACTGGATTCTTTTCATGTGGCTACCCTTTCTTTGCATCACCTTATTTCCTCTTCCTGGTACTCCTAGATTACTTCATTCTTCCTGGAAATACAGTCATTTCTAAAAACATTCATGAAAGGTAGTTGTGGATCAGCAAACAATCCCTACTGCTGGCCTGTCATACTAATCCCGCCATGTAGCTCCACAAGCTTTTCAACTGCTCTATACTTTGTGGCTATTTGGAGAAAGACAAAGTTCCCAGAGTAAAGTGAGGAGCCTGGAGCTGAGTACTGCACAGCTCCATTCTCAAAAAGCTCCCTGAGCTCTTCTCACTCAACTCTTCTCTAAAAGACTCTCTCTCTCTTCTTTAAATTTAAATCTTTGTTGGTGTATTGTATATACACATCATCATCGTATTAAACATGGAATTTCTAGCAGTATATGACACGACTTGATTCTCAATTTTACAATTCCCTTACCTATCCTACAACTTCACACCCCCTATATACATAAGCCAAAAGGAAAAAAAGAATGTGATACTAATGAAAGCCTCTCTTTATCATGATGGCTGACTCCACCTTTTGGCAGTAACTGCTTTCTCAACCTTGGAAGATGTATTCTTGTTAATTTCTGTTGAAAGAGCAATTCAACTGTACCTATGAATCCTTCTAAATCATACATCGAGTTTGTCACTTTGTACCCACAAATGACAGAAGGAAATATTTTGCTAAGCATAATTCTGTCACTAATAGTACTGGGTATTAAGATAGTATTTTCTCGTAAATGTTACCATTTCATGTATTTACTCATGAATTTCTTCACAGTTCACATATTGAATACTGTGGCACCTAGGCCATGGGAAGGCATCATACAGAACACCAGGAGTGTGAACCAATGAAGTCACTTCTTGTTCATCTCCTAGTTTTATACCCTAAAGAGAAACAGACAAGGAAAATGGAAAATAAACATTTGGATATTTGTGGAGACATTTAAATTCTAAGATTCATCCTGGATATTTCTTAGAAAATATATAGAAAAAAATTGGAAAGCTAGGGAAAAGGGAGTATCAATATCAACAATTTTCAAAATTGTCTTGTATTAAGTTCACCTGCTGAAATTACTTTAGGGCAGATGTCATAATTCCATGAAATATTACTTGAATGTGCATTAACAGCATTTTGTGCATATTTCTCATTCTGTCTCTAGTAATATTTTAAAGACATACTTTAGATTTAAGGAAATCACTACATCATGGATATTTAATTAATAATATTGTTTGAAAACTTCTTTTCTCATTTTTTCCCACTCTGACTATGTGACTGTGAACAATACAGTGTCCACTAGGACTTTTTGTTGCAGTGATCTGCATTCATACTAATGTGTAAGCAGTTTTACGCACTATCTATTTTACTCCCTAAATGCAAAAATCAGTACACTCAAAAGACAAATAATAGTTTTCCTATATTATCAAATAACTTGTCCTTTTCGACCCTGGAAAACATTGTAGAGACCTCCTCTAGTGGCCCCAAGATAACACATTGGGATGCATGGTCCAGATGCACGTAGAGGGGAACTGATGGATCCAGCCACGTGCACAGACTGAACTCTAACAGAGAGTTTAAAATTGCTACCATGTTGGTCATAAACATCCATATACCAGCATCCTATGAAATCTCATTTCTAGTCTGTGATCTGAATTTTCTATTTTTTCCTGTTCTTTTTTGCTAAGGAGCGAAGAATATTTTATTTTCTGTATTGTCTTCTTTGAGTAACTATGGTTATATAAAATATGCATGTCCTTCAAATATATATTTTCTAAATGAAGCATATTATACACATATTTCTATAGTTTGTTTCTTTTATTAAACATGCATCAGATATATTTCCTTATCAGAATATACAGAACTTCATTATTAAACAGCTGCAAAGTTTACCATAACTAACTTATTTTGCATTATTATTGGTAGGCCTTTACCAATTTTAAAAATTACTTTTTCTTTATTTATTTATGTTGCGATTAGTATTTAAGGACTTGGCATTTGCCTCTCTACTTATGTTATGTATCTTTGCAAAAGTTTTCCAAGTACAAAACTGAGATTTGGAAACTTTTTTTGTATTTATTTCTTTTATATTTTTTCTTTTCTTAGTGTAATTTATAATGTTTCCTTTGCCGTTCTTTTGTCCTTGAGCTGGTCTGCATTATAAAAGTGTAGCAGGATTGATTTTTGTACTCAGAACTTTTATCTACTTATTTTCATCCCAATGTAATATGTAATATAATTTCCTTTAATATAGATGACTAATTTCCCAGCCTAATATGCTCTGTACCCAACATATATGAAAATTACTATCCTTTTCATACATAAATGAACCAGGCTTTTAGTATTTTTATTTTATTCAAATTGTTTATTTCCAAAATTGCTGTGCAAAAAAAAAAAAAAACACAACAACAACAAAAAACCCACATAAAAAAACATTTTATGTCAGATGGTGCAAATTCCTATGCTTTGTTCTTCAAAATTATATTAGTGGTTTTTGTAGAACGGTATTGGAAAAATGACACTATGTGTATTGATCTGTAATTTTCCTTTGTTTAAGCATACTAATTTAGTCATTTTGATATTGGTTCACAAAATTGATTTTGTTTGTAATAAATACAAGTTCTTCATATGGATTTTTTATCTTGCATTCTTCACATGATATTTCCTTTTTATTATTACTCATTTGAAGTACACAATGAATACATTCATCACAGGAAATTTGCATATATATATTACATTTTAATTTCTTTTGTCCCTTCTCCCTTTCTTCTTCCAACCCTTTATACCTTCCCCATTTGCAAAAGTGTTACTTCTTTTCTTTCAATTTTATAAATTTAAAACTCCCTTATCATTTCTTATTCCTCTTCCTAGAAACCTAAAATATAAACAGGGAACAAAATAGAGGGGAGATATTAGGAAGTAGGGTAGACTTTTTCAAATAGTGAGGTATATCTTACTGCGCTTTAGAATTTTGATTTACAGACTCATTTTTAATTGGTGTTTCCTCACTCCTTTATTTAAACTGATTTTATTGGTACATTTTATATACACATTGTGATCACAATCGACGTTGAGAATTTGTATCTACTCCTGAGCACACATTCACAATTTATCTCTGATAACCTCTTTTTATGTTTGCAATACTTCCATTCACTGCATACCAGAGACCCAGCTCATAACCAACTCCTTAAGATGTCATTCATTTGAAAGCCAACAAGTCTCCAAATGTGGAGCGTCACCTTCCTCTCATAAGGTCCAATTTTTGTACTTCTAACTCCATACATCCAGAGTTTCCTTGAAATTTCATAGTATACACTATTTCCTCCACGGAAAAAATGGGAAACAGCTGCTCAAGACCTGGATTCTAGCAATGGACTTTGCTTCCTTAATGGAAAACTTTATCCCTAATACCACATAAGGAAAAAATGGATTGCATATGATTCCTTCTATATGCCTGCCTACAGAGACCCAGTGTAGCTTTACCTCAAATTCATCTAGCATGTGTTTTTCTGTTATTTGGGTCATAGAGAAATTACCTAATGGTTTATGTTTTGTTTTGTTTTTCTTTCTAATATTTTATCTATCATTGCTCTATGCAGAGGGTATGAAGAGAATCTGCATACATTCCTTTGGACACCATTTTGATCAGATTTGGTACGCCATTGTAATGGTTTTGGGTACAAATTTTCACAGCACCTTTGCTGATTTTGTCCTTTCTTTTTAAACAAAATCATTAAGCTTTTAAAGAATATTTAGACAAAGTTGATAAGTGGAAAGTTCTAGTTCTCTACCTCAATTTATCTTTTATAAGCTGTCCTATATTAAAATTTACATTTCTGAGCGTTATAATTAAAAACTGAATGAAACAGCACAAGCAAGTCAATAGTTAATTTTTAATACATCTTTGAAAATTTTCCCTTTTCTGTCCTGAAGAACGCCAGGCAACTCTAAGTTGTCACTATCTATGTGATGAGATAGACTGATCTGGTCAATTTCATAGTCACTTGGTATTCATGGCCATCTTGGACCTCAGTAAAAAAAAAAAATGTAAAGGATGTTTAGTTCACTCTAACAATCTCAGACACAGCACAGAGTTCACTTCCTACCCAGGGTCAGCTGCAGGTGTGCTGGTGAGAGACTGTGAGCCCAAACATAGCCAGTATGTGCTTTGAAGTTAAAGACTATCAGATAACTAAACACTACAGAAAGACTCACTACTGTACATAGTAGTCCTGAGGAAGTTCACGTCAAATTATTGCTTTAGAAAATTTATACTTAGAGAAACAACAGGAAGGTCCATTCTTTGTGATATGACTTTCATTGTCTGAAACTATCTTTCATTGCTCTTACTGATAATAAAAATGAAGCTCACTCATACCATTAATAGAGGCAAATAAGATCAGTTTAAGATTTGGGATTTATACAACAGTAAAATCTGGACTGGGGATTTAGCTCAGTGGTTCTGGTGCCTGTCTTGCAAGTTCAAGGCCCGCGTTCAATTCCCAGGAAATTTCATACCATTCTGGTGTGGAGACTCACTCCCAGCAGCAATCAGTACCACATACCACAGTGCCGGGCATGGTGGCCCATGCCTGTAATCCCAGCACTCAGGAGACAGAGGCAGGAGGATTGCTGTGTTGTGAGTTTGAGGCTGAGCTCAGGGCCAGCCTGAACTACAAAGTGGAAAAACAAACAAACAAACAAAAAACAGTAAATTCTATTCGGTTTTACTAGCTTCATTTTACCCAAACACCTATCACTAATTGACATGATCTTAAGTAGTTAGCATGGCTTTATTAGAAAATATTCTCAATATATTCTTTTTTAAATGAAGGATTGAAAATTTAACATAGATGTGAAATTGTTCCTATTTAGAAAAATCCTAAAATGTATTTTTTTACAATAATTTAAAATGTCGGGATTCATAGGAAAATGTACACACACATATAGACATATACACACTTTTAAAAGCCTTATGTCTCATCATCAATTTTAGAGTCTAAATACTTGAATCACACATTGAAGTTGGTTGGACATACATCTTAGGGAAGTGCATAATGTTGACACTGATAATGTAGCTGTAATAGATCAATGGGAGAATGTGTAAAATAATTATGCGATTTTATACTTTGTAGGGAATTCTGTGATATTTAGATAGTCTAGTACAGGATGTTATTGACTTCTTCCTCTGGTAAGATAATAATAAAATTCAATTCTTGAAAATAAAAAAATGAAAAGTTTATTTATTTTTGTGCTTCCAGGGTAGGCCCAGTACCAAGTTGAGCTAAATTCCCAGCCCTGTAGTATTTTAATCATAATTTTCTCATTATTGATTTTTCTCATGTTTGTATGACCAAAGTGCATTCATCAGTCTAGGTTCTTACTAGCTCTTTAATAAAGGCATGCTGCATGGGTGTTTAAATTCTAGCTGCCCTCCCAGAGGAATGCTACTGCAAGGAGGAGAAAGGAATCCAATCAAAATTTGCTGAAATATACATTTCCACGCATATATGATAATTTTACAAAACATCATAGTAAATACAAAATGGACTCATGAGAATTATGGGAATTTGCAATCCAGACCACCTCCTCTGGGCATTGTCTCTGTTTCATTGCTGACAAAATTTCTCCACTAGATCCTCAGCACACCCAGGTGCTTTATTACACTACCACAGAACTGGTAATCCAGCTCATGAGTCTACAGGACTCTCAAACTTGGTTCCCAGTGATGACTGTTCCAGTGAGAGGATCCCAATTCCAGATACCAACAAGAAGAATTCAAGTGGTCTGATGCAGATCTGATGTTCATGTGTTCATCCATGCTAGACATAGCTGTGGCCAGAAGTTGATGTAACTGAGTGGTCCATGAACAAACTCAAGATTTTGGACAACAGTTTGGGAATATGTTCAGTGGTGGTATGGCTTGGATAGTCATGTGGATACCTGCAAGATGGATGTCACAATCCTCTACATCCATGACCTTCAAAATTCTGAAAAGCTCATAGACTTGATTACAAAGTTCAATCATATAGTAAAATACAAAATCCACATGTAAAAATCAGTGGTGCTCCTCTATGCTTAGTGAACTCATAAAAAATAAATTAGAAAAACAGTATTTTTCACAAAAAATATCAAGAAAAATTAAATACTTAGGAATAAACCTAGTTAAGGAAGTGAAAGATAAAAGTGGCAGCACTCTGAACAAAGGCAACTGAAGAGGAAATGGAAATATACTTCCGGTCCCTGCGTAGACAGAACTAGTATTGTAAAGATAACTGGGCCTCCAACACTGGCGCACAGATAAAGAGCGATTCAAATCCAAATACCAATCACATCCCTCACAGAACCAGAGAAGACAACTGAAATATTCACAGGGCATAATTTTCCCATTCACTCTGCTAATTGCTTCTTTTGCTGTAGAGCAGCTTTTCCAGCATTATACAATTTCATTTGTTGATCTTTCTTATTTCTTAGGCAACTTTTCTACTTAGAAAATCCTTTCCTTCACTTCCTATGTTAAGTTTTTAAGTGTTTTACTTATTTTATTTTTGGTAGATTTAATGTTTCTGTTTCATTGTTTAGATCTTTGATCCATTTTGAGTTCAGTTTAACATGTCTTCTACAAACAGATGTCCAATTTTCCTAGCACCTTTGTGAGCTGGACTCTCTTATATCCAACATATACTTTTGGCCCCTTTGTTGAAGATCAAATGGCTGAACGTGTCTGTGAATGTTTCTACATCCTCACTTCTGTTCCACTGATTCACATATATGTTTTATTTTCAGTAACATACTATATTTATCATGATTATTTTGTGGTACAACTTGAAGTCTAGTACTGTAAAGCCTCCAGGTTTACACTTGTTAATAACTGTTGTGGCTATTATTTTTCTTCTGGTTTCATATGAATTTTAGGATTGTTTAAATCTATAAAGTATGCTGCTGGTATTTTCACTGGTTATGCATTGAAACTTTTTAAGGGTTTTGAGAGTATGGACATTTTGACAATATTGGTTCTGCTTTTCCAGGAATAGTGAACATCATTCTATTTTATGATTTCAATCTCTTTTTTTGGAGTATTCTAATCTTCTTTGTAGAGCTCCTTGACTGCCTTTGGTTAGGTTATATTCTACGTATTTCATTTTTCTTCAAGAGATTGTGAACTGTACTATTTTTATAATTTCCTTCTCCTTAGACATGAGACTAATATCTAAACTACATACATAACTAAAAAAAAAAAAAACCTAAGGATTAAGGACCCAGTCAAGAAATGAGTTACAGAAATGAAAAGAAAATCCCCAAGGGAAAAAGTGCAAATGGTAAACAAATACATGAAAAACTGTTCAACATCTCTGGCCATTAGAGAGATGAAAATTAAAATATTATTGTATGCCATATTACTCCACAAGAACGACCATGTTTAAGAAATCTAATATAGTAAATCAAGTTTAAGCAATATTGGTGAAGCTGAGGGCAAAAACGATAGTTTCTACATTGTCAGACTAATATAAACATTAATGAAATCTGCATGGAGTTTCCTCAAAAACTAAGAGTTTAAATTCCATTTGAGTCAGCTATTCCTCTCCTCAAGAACTTCATTAAAGTTAAGATATCACATTGCAGTGATGTGTGTATACCTATTTTTATAGCAGGATGATTCATAGTTAAATCTGGGAAGCAACATATATGTTCATCAAAAGATTTACATAAGGGCAATATAATATTTATACACAATGGAGTCCTATTCTACCACAAAGAAGATCAAACTCAGTCATTTGTAGAAAGTTAAATGCCTCTTGAAACCATTATAATATGTGAAATAAATAAGACATACATTTTAAAATATTGTGTGTTGTATCTATGAAACCTAAAATATTGATATGGAGCAAAATAAAAGAGAGATAAGTGGTAATAAGCAAATGGATTTTCTGTGAATGGTTGGGGGATTAAAAGACGGAAGGAGAGGGAGGAAGGAGGAAAGGATTAGAAAGAATTTGGAATTACATGTACAAAATCATGAGCAGTGTAATCATTATATACCACAAACATGTAATTTTAATTAAAAGTTAAATGAAATGGAATATTTTTCCAGTACTCGTTTCTTAAAATATATTGATGCACACATTATACTATTACAGCATTAAAACTCTCAGAGCTTTAAAATATGGCTGAGTACATATGTATATGCAAACCTGAAAAATTTGGTAGATGCCAAAACACTACTTGTACAAGGTCATAATTCATTACTGTAAATAGGGTAAATAGGTTTGTCATGAAAAAGATGGTTTCTACAGCTCAAAAAATCCAAAATGAAGTGAAACTCCATTGGTTTGTTATCTGATAAAGACCTAGCAATGGATACAGCCATATCATTGCATGTGACAAAAACGGAACACAGAGGAGGCACACTTGCTCCTTTTACATCAGCGTTCTCATAATTGAACATCACTAGAGAAAAACTACAACAGTACAGTTTGTTTTTGTCTCTGAGTCTTTTTTGTTACCTATGATAAGAATCACTGCTTTTTCATTTTTATTAGTCCACATTTGCAACACACAATGATCACAGTCATGATGGTGAGTTAGTTCATGCAGACAGTACGTCATAATTCATTCATTATCTCTATCTCTTCCTCTTCCCTGATGCTCTAGGTCCTATTCCCTTTTTACAAAAGACTCATCAACATCCTTCTCTTTTCTCTCTTATAGAGCTGCCTTAGTCCATTTGTATGCTTGGCAAATTAAACTGATGATTCACAACACTTGGAGAGTGTGTATGCTAACTTTTCTGACATCTGGATATATTATTAATGAAATCTAAGCTTTTAAGCATCAGGTTTATAAGGATTAAGTAGATATTACAAGTAAAAATTGTCCAGTATTCATAGTGATTCTTTCAGACACATGTATCGAAGATTTTAGCTGTAGCAATCTTTAATACAAAAACCTTAAGTCAATACTTGTATCATAATGAAACTTTGGGCAACTAGGACAGTATAAATCTTGAGAATAGCTTATCAAAAATGCACTGAAAAATCAACGCTATTAGAATAAGAGATACATTGAAACTAACTTTTCTGAAAATAGCCATAGTACTCTTCAAGGTTTTATTTGTATGTTTGTGATACACAATTATGTTCATTTTGGGGAATAAGCATATATTACACTGTAAACATTTTACTTCTACTTCCCCTGCAGAGGTCTTCTCCCCCCCCATTCCTAAGTCCCCTTCCTATCACCAGAAATCTCTCTCTGTTTGCCACCATTTTTTAATATGTGCCTTTAAAAATTATTTACAATTTGGGTTTGTCATACAATTGATGTTCCTGACATTCTACCTCATTCACTGGATCTGGTACCTTGTGATTTCTACCTTTTCTTGAAAGTCAAAATGACCATGGAAGGTAAATATATTTAATCAACAAAAGACACCACGGCATCCACAATGGTGAATCTACAAATATTCACAAAAGAAGATTTCCAGATCTGTTTCAGAAAGTGACAAGAAATATGAAATGTTTGAAGGGAAAGAGAGCTTACTGAGAAGAAATAATGACAGTGGTGTTTTTATTACAATAATTTTAAATAATTTACCATATTTCTGATCATATCTTGTTTATGTACATAAAGCCATGAATCATGTTTAAATAATGGAAAATTTTAAAAAGATCACTGATAAACTTTATTAAGATAAATCGATGTCAGCATTCATGGTAATTAAGGATATTTATATTAAGTGACACAAAATGGCATTTCAACAGATTATGAAATGGGAGCAGCAGAGTACATAGTGTATAGAGAAACACACACACACACACACACACACACACACATACACACACACACTCAGGTGTAGTGTGTATCTGACTAACGAAACATCTGAGAAGATATTTCAATTTATTGCAAATTTTAATGCTCTTATTCGGAACTCATTTTCTTTCTTCACCACACTTTGCATTATTGTTTGAATTTTTCAAAATGACAATTGATTACTTTTGTAATCTGATGAAAATCTACTAAATTTTAATTTAAGTTTTATAAGTAGAACATATTAGCAACTGGCTGCACAATTTTTAAATGGATGGGAAATACTTTTGCAGCCTAATGTTGAAGACAAATTTAATACAGAGAGAGATACATAATTTTGATAGCATGATAATTAAGAATTTCAGCAAGGCAACTTTTCAGAACAAATGAAAAAAGAAACAAACAATGTAGCCACAAAGAAGTATCACAGCTACATGGGATTTATGGGAAAAATGTACGACTGTGAAATAGTGTGCCAGTGTCTCTAAAATACAAGGAGCACTGAAAACATAAAAACATGTTATATCATTAATTCATATTAGATCATCCAATTATTTAAAAATAGTATACATCGTGAACTCCTCCAAATAATCATTTATATATACTCACTTAATAATGTTAGGATATTATTTTTCCTTATGCTATCCAGTAGGCTAGACATGTCTTTATTGAAATGTCATATGCCAAATCCGTGACAATTCCCAAATCTATTTATACTACAGGCAATTTTTCTGTTTTCCTGAGAGAATGATGTTTTCTTAAAAATAACAATACTTGGGGCTGGGGATTTAGCTCAGTGATTCCAACACCTGCCTTGCAATTGCAAGGGCCTTGGTTGAACCCTGGTAACCACATATCACAATGCTGGGTGTAGAGAATCGTGCCCACCAGCAGTCAGAACCACATATCACAGTTCCAGGTGTGGTGGCTCATGCCTGTAATCCCAGTACTCAGGAAGCAGAGGCAGGAGGATTCCTGTGAGTTCAAGGCTGAGCTCAGGGCCAGCCTGAACTACAAAAAGAGAGACCCTGTCCCCCCTCAAAAAAAAAAAAAAAAAAAAGAAAGAAAAAAAAAAACCATCAATACATTAAATAACAACTTGTGACACACTGAGTAAAATCTAGATTACAGGGGACACGGTAGGTGTTTACTGAACATCATTGAAAGTTTCTGGATATGAAACATGAGAGCATTTATAATTTGTCACATGCTTCTCTTTTTGTGTTCTAGAAAGGTCACCACAGCAAGTCTGTCTGCTGGCTACCTCTTCTTGATCTTTGTATCGCCCATTATTTATTTATTTTTAATTCAAATCTTTATTGGCAGATTATAAATACATATCTTCATCGCATTCAACATTGAGTGTTTGTACCAGAATGTGAAACTACTTGATTCTCATTTTTTCTCCTTCTCCCAATGACCTGACCTGGTGATAAGGAAAATGGGCTTTGAGTATTACACCTGTTACTTCCGACTTCGACGATTCTTTTGAATGCAAGTATTATAAACTTCAGTATCCGAAATGAGTAAATCAAATAACATGTGTTTGAAATTATTTTCTCTGGAGGGCCTTGGGATTACCGATGTACGGGTTTTAGAAAAAATGACTGCAATGGTGACAGCAAGCAATAAGGAAAGATCATGGACTAGGTGGTTCTTTTCTTTTCTGGTGCAGAGCACTTATAGATATTTTGCGATTTTATGTATTTTGATACAGTACACATTCAAGACAATCCCATAGCAGTTGTTTCTCAGTTCATGCCCCGTGATCAGCTTTGCGTCTTGAGATCACTTGCGCCCTTCTGAGATGGGTATTGACATTTTCCACGGAAACAGGTCATTCTGCTCCTACATGAATGACTAATTTTGCAGAATACTCTTTTGAACTAATTATATTTTAAGTTGCTCTCATTTGAAAATTGTGAATGCCAATAAGATTATTTAAACACAGTGAAAAGCAGAGTGAGACACCCCAGTTACAAAATATCAATTCATTACCGGATTAGGTATTCTTAACTCATTTTAATTATACCTCTAACACTATGGAGCCATGAGAAAGGTGTATTGTTTTTGTTTGTTTGTTTTTTAGGGATTCATTGTATATTTTTCCTAACATATATGGAGGTTACACATTTATCTTTTCCTGATGTTAACTTGAGAAACTAGGGAAGGAGGAAAAGTACCACAAATTGTTCTCAGTGAAATGGGACAAGGACAAAATCATAAAGATTTTCAATCAAAGAGAAGAGAAATGATCAAGTGCATATAAATGGAAATAAAGCACAGGTTCAACTGGTGAACTGTTAGAAACCAACGCTAAAAAAGTTGGACCAGGTATGTTTATTTATTCAGGTTCTCTGTGTTCTCTATTACTGTTGTGACCACTTTTTAGGGATAAAATTATTTTAAACAGCAACTCACATAAAATTATTAATGTCTTGAGATTGGTCTCCATTCTCTCTGAAACTCCCATTGCTTAAAATCTATAAGCAAAGAAATGTGTGGAGCAATGCCCTGCACTGTGAATGTTTTAAAAGAATTATCTAAGCCATAATTTTAGCAATTTTCCACAAATACCAATTGCACATTACCAAACTTCTAGGAATATAAGCAAAACAACTAAAATCAGAACACCCAAGGCATATTTACCTAGTCACTTTTAGCGCAGCACACTTTACAACAGCCAATTTAGGGAACCAATATAGGCTCCTATCAAGGGATGAATGTGTAAAAAATATGGGTACATATGTGAGGCATCATTATATCAACATAAACAAAAGTATATCCTGCCATTTGCAGAAAAATAGATGGAATTCTGGATCATAAGGTTAAATGAAACAAGCCAGGCATGGAAAACTAAATATTGCGAGTTCTCTTTCATACATATAATAAATATTGTCTACATAAAGGTATATACTGATTATTGAAGGTGGTAGGAAGGGGAACAAATGGCAGTTGGATCATGGCTACCCAAACACAATGAAATAGAAATAACAGATTTTAGTGTTCTATTGCACAGGGAAAAGATTACAGTTCGTAGTAAACTACTATCTATTTTATAAATAACTAAGACAGAGACTCCCAAATGCTCCAAACTAAAGTAATGATTAAAAAATGACAGCATTGGGGCTCAGTGGTTCCGGCTCCTGTCTTGCAAGCGCAAGGGCCCAGCTTCGATCCCCTGTAACCACATAACAATACTGGGCGTGGAGACTCATGCCAGCAACAGTCAGTACCATATACCACAATGCCAAGTGTGATGACTCACACTTGTAATCACAGCACTGAGGAGGCAGAGGCAGGAGGATTGTTGTGATGTGAGTTTGAGGCTGAGCTCAAGGCCAGCCTGAACTACAAAGCAAGACCCTGTCTCAAAAAAAAAAAAAAAAAAAAAAAGACAGCATTGATTACCTTCACTTGATCAGTATATATCAATTATTACATGTTCATCAAAACTGAAATGTATATACATGCATTTTTTCAAGAGATGGAAATTCTAACTACTTTCATTTGATACTGGTACATCATTGAATCATGAAAACATGATGCTCATCAGCAAACTGATGAATTAATAGATCAAGTAATGTTAGGAGATGAAGCTTGGTTGGAAGTGGTGGCCACTGGGGGTGTGGCTTGAAAGTGTCTATCTCCCTCCTCTTCCTTAATCCCTGCCTCTGATTCTTGCTGAGGCCTTGCCATGCAGCCTGTCTACTATGGACTAAAGTCTCTCTAAACTCTTGATCATAATATGCTTTTCCTCCTTTAAATTGCGGGGGTCCAATATCATGTCCCAGTGAAAAGAAAATAATTAGGGCAAATAATAATTAATAAAATCAGAGAAAGTATTGCATGAAGGCATATTTGAGAAGCTAATAAGCTAACAGCACCTCCCCTTTCTCTTGTAGCCTTTACTATTCCCAAAGCACTTTGGTATGCAATGCAATTCACTTCATCTTCACAAGAACCAGATAAAGAAATGAGAGGTTTAGATTTTTTTTCCAAATAGACATGACAATAAAGTGGAAGAGAGATTCTAACTGTTCAAATTCCACGATCACTGCTTTTTCTGGTGAATATTTGTCCCTGAGCAGTGAAGAGAGAACAGTACACTAAAGGCATTGTTTGTAACATGCATCTTTTTTCCATTTTAGGACTTTGACAGTTATGTTGATCCAAATGAAAGGCTGAAATATTGGAAATGTTTTTAGTTGTGCTTGAAATGCTGCTACAAGTGAAAGATCGTACCTCTTATAAAAGACAAAGCAGTCTTCAAGAGGGATTACCGGATATCCTCATTTTTTTCTGGCTCTCTGTGATTGTTCTCATTATTTTATAGAAATATTGCCTGTAGGGGACATGTTTTTATTCTCCTCATACCACTCCAGCCATGCATACACAATATTCTTAAACTTTTGTGTACAACACTTAACAGTGTTAGCAACAGTAACTTTGTAACTGAATCTGCTATAAACATGGGTGCATATATGTCTCTTTGATATGAATCTTTTAATTCTTTGTGTATATACCTAACAGAGCAAAGGCCAGGTCAAATGGGACCTCCAATCCTAGCTTTTTTTTTTAATTGAAATCTTTATTGGGAATCTCCACACTGATTTCCACAGAGGTTGTATGAGTCCACACTCCCACCAACAGTGGAGAAGGGTTCCTTTTTCTCTGCAGCCTCGCCATCATTTGTTGCTGACTAATTCTGAAATAGCAGCCATTCTTTGTGGAATGAGATGAAATCTCAATGTTGTTTTCATCTGCATCTCTTGAATGACTAATGATGTTGAGCATTTCTTCATATGCTTCTTAGCTGTTCTTATTTTGCCCTCTGAAAAATATCTGTTCATTTCAGACACCCATTTTTGAACTGGGCCTTTAAATTTGGGTGGGCTGATTTTTTAAAGCTCTTTATATATTCTAGATAGTAGCCCTTTGTCTGAGGAACAGCTGGTAAAGATTCTTTCCCATATTGTTGGTTGCCTTTTCACTCTGTTGGTGGTTCTCTTTGCTGTGCAGAAGACGCTTTTTAAAAGAATGAGGTCCCATTTGTTTCTTTCTTCTGCCAGTCCCTGTGCTATAGAATTTTTGATCAGGAAGTCTTTCCCTAAGTCAATATCTTCAACAGTCTTACCTAACCTGTTTTGCAGCAGGTTTACTGTGTCTGTTTTGATATTTAGGTCTCTTACCCACTTTCATTTTAGTTTGGTACACAGTGAAAGAAATAGGTCTAGTTTTAGCCATTTGCAAGTTAATAGGACTTGTCCAGCTTGTACTGCGAGGTCCTCGATCGATTGAAGAGGACTTCTGCAAGGTCATGGAATTGGTTCTAACAAAGGCAGAATTACAGAAGCACTTTTCCAATTCTTGATCACTCCACAAACTTTTCAAAAACTAAAAATAAAACAGTGCTATTGATTGCAAATGTGATTCTTTGAAAAGTTATTGACAAGGACTACTAGCTTCCAAAGAAGGATTTTTAGCAGGACTCAGAATCAGTCTGAAATTTCTTTATGCATGAAATAGTTGGCTACAAGTGCAGGTCTGAAATTTTTCTCAATCTGTGAGTTTAAATATTAATGTGGTAATACTTTAATATTCATAATCCACTTTACAAGCAAATATATTTAGTCATGATAGCGATTTTCTGTTAATGAACTTTATAATACTTTCATAATTATACATCTAAATTTATTATTTCTTTGTTTGCAGAATATTTAGGGCAGCTGCTGATCTACTTTCAGTACCTTGACCATAAATTGGTTCTTGCCTACTTTTTCCATGCACAGAAACATGGAGTTACAAAAAAAGTACTAAAGGGATGTCACAAAATCACTTACACATCCCTTTTCTTCTCTCTTGTTCTGATTTTCTTTATTTACATTTGGTTTCTTGCTTGTCCTTGCCTCCATGTTGGTGTAACAGCAAAACTCAGGTAGGGTATGCCATGCAAAATTTCACAAAGTATCTATGAAATGTTATCTCTGGCAAGTGTTCCCAAAATTTCATGGCTCATGTGTGCTTAAGAACATAAACCCCAGCTTGGTTGCAGACACTGGCTACAGCTTCCAATGTTTCTAGCATGGAACCAATACAACCAACACAAATATTTGACTTTTAGCAAATGTCCTTGCAGAAACACCAAAGGTATAAGTATCAGGAAAACTTTGCATTTGTTCTTTTTAGGGATCTTGGTCATTCTCCTCCTAGGAAACATTTCTCATTTGCAAAATGAGGAAGTTGACCTGCTGAAGTTTTTATTCCTTGCTGTTCATTAATAATCCAGAGATATTTTCTTTCTTAAATACACACTTTCCTAGTTACAACATTTCACATAGTGAATGATGGTGGCCGAGGAATGCTCTCAGAATTGCCACTGGAAAGGTTCCCTAGGGGCTTGAGAATCATTCTCTATGCAGCTTCAGTCCATTCATTGTCCTATGTAATCCTTTGCCTGGTTTACAGATTGCTCACACACTTTGAATTCACAGGCATTGATAAGGAAAAAGAATCCAGCCAAGCTTTACTATGGTGAGCATTTCAAAATGAATGGAGAACCAATGGCACCTTTGTCAAAAATGAGATGGCTTAGTGTGAGTCACATTTATTTCTTACTAGTCAGCTCTTGTGCCTATTTGGGAAAGATTCCTCAACTACTTGTCAAAATACCTTGGGTTTCACTTCCTTAACTACAAAAAAGATGCTGTAACACAAGAAATTCTCTTCTTTGTAACATTAAACCTTTACCAAAATGCCATGAGAACTACTTTTCTTATTGTACCAATAAAATAGTCTAGGCTCAGAAAGTTTAAATTATCCAGTTAAATATAACTTAGTAAATTTAGAAACAATTTTAATGTGATGTTTCTAGGTTTCTTGTAATTATCAAAATATAAATGAGTAAACATGGTTATGAACAAGAAAACCAAGGATCCAGCCTGTGAGAGTTTGTGACTTATTGCTCACCATGAGTGTACAACACTTGACATTCAACAGTACACAGGCTCTGCAGTCAACAGTACAGAAAGCTTCTATGTAATCACTTACATTAAAATTCAAGCTTCAAAAACTCCATAACAGATTATATAGTTTTGATCCCATCGGGATCGTTAGGGTTCACTTAATCCAGTGTCTTTATATAGGTAGGGAAAGGGAAGCACAGGGAAGAAGATTAATGCTTATGAAGAATACAGGTAATTGGTAACAAAGTTGAGGCTGCAGAGTAGCTCTGAATCCTTACATTTAAAACTTTTCTTTCCTTTCTTCATTCTTTTAATATTAAATTCCATAAGCAAATTGTCAAAGCAATAGTTAGTGGAATAATTGCAAATGCCTACAGACAAAAGGGACATTTATCAAGAGAGGAAAAAATGCTTTAACATTATTGTATCCCCATGAGAGCTCCTTTAAGAGATAAAGTCATCCAAAATACTCATCAGGGCTCTTTCTAAGTTCCAGAAAGAAATAGTATGATCACTTACCATATACATAATTGATATCTATTTGACCTAGCACATTTTATGGTTGTTGGAGCATTTCTCTTATGAGATATTATTGATCATATACATGATGTATTCAATGTCAAAATTATTGGTTAAGAGTACAATTTCTAATAATGGCATTATCCTTTTGAGAAAATGTAATTCACTTTACAATGATTTGCTTTTCCTTGCATTTTATATAAAGGGATTGTGGCAAAAAGTAGAGATCAGATTTATAGCAAATACTTGATTTCATGTAATAATATAGAAGTTTGACAGGTATTTCAAATTGTGAAATAATATAGTTGGATATAAATTGGTATTACTTGTTGAAATATTTGGTAAAATTCAGCAATGAATACATCAGATCCTGGACATTTTTTGATGGTAGAATTTTATTACTGATTTATTTCATTGGTTGCAGTTATCCCATTCAAATTTTCTATTGTTTCATTATTCAGTCATGGTTGTTGTTTTAAATATATTGTAGGAATTCATGCATTTCTTTAAGTTTGTTTAATTTGTTGTCACATGATAGTGACTGTCTTTTGATAATTCCTTGCTATGACTTTTATTCTGTAGAATGAATTGTGATAATTTGTGCTCACCCTTGATTTTATTATAGTCTTATTTAAGTTTATTAAATTGTTTATTTGGTCACAATAATGAAACATTGACTTCGGTAGTAACAGATGTTTGGTAATTATGAGACATAATTACTATTTCAGTTTCTATGTATGTGCCCTTTCCCACATGTGATCTCCATGACGTTTAACACAAACAAAAGCATATGTAATATTAGTAACTTCAAAATATGGAAGAGTGTGTTGTGTATATAAATTGTGGAATGACTGAAAATAACCAAATTAGCAACTGTTACTTTTGTATAAAGGAATTACTTGGTATTATTTTTTATGTATTTTGGAAAGGTCATTAGATGCTTATGAAAATAAAATTTACAAAAATAAATGTACTAACAGGGAATTAATCTCATAAGTGACCTAAAGCTTTGGTATTTATATCATTCGCTGGTTCTTAGAGGCTAATTTTTAAGTGTCATGTTGAAAGTAGAAATGAAAATCAGTAATTTTTTTTTAAAAAATCTTTATTGGTACATTACATATATGCATCATGATTGCACTCCATAATGGGGATTTGTACCAATATAAGACACAATTTAATTCTCATTTTTTCCCATAGCCCTACCCACCCTACAACCCCCTTATATACATAAAATTTGTTTCCTTTTTTTTAATCTTTATTGGTACATTAAATATACACATCATGATTACACTCCATAATTGGGATTTGTATCAGTATAAGACACATCTTAATTCTCATTTTTCCCCTAGCCCTACCCACCCTACCACCCCCCATATACATAAAATTTGTTTCCTTACTTTTTTGTTACAATCTGAACATTGTCCCCTTTCACCTTATTTTACATTGAGCATTTTCTATTTCACAATATATAACATACAATGCTAGGACTCATTTACATCTTCATTTTCTCATACCAGAGAAAAGATGAGATATGTACCTATCTGTGCCTTATTTATTTCACTTATGAGGATATCTTCTACAGAATGGAGTATTACTCTGCCATAAAAAATGATAAGTTTGAATCATTTATACTTAAATGGACATATCTTAAAAATCAGTAACTTTGGGAGCCGGGGAGTTAGCTCAGTGGTTCCGGCGCCTGTCTTGCAAGCGCAAGGGCCCGGGTTCGATTTCCCGGTAACCACATAACAATACTGGGTGTGGAGACCCACATCCAGCAGCAACCAGTACCACATACCACAGTGCCGGGCGTGGTGGCTCACGCCTGTAATCCCAGCACTCGGGAGGCAGAGGCAGGAGGATTGCTGTGATGTGAGTTTGAGGCTGAGCTCAGTGCCAGCCTGAACCACAAAGCGAGACCCTGTCTCAAAAATTAAAAAAAAAAAAAAAAATCCCCACACCTCATCAAGTGGAAACACTTGTCCATTTTCCTAGGGAAGAAGCCTTTGCTCTTTCTCTCTCTTCAGCTTTGACCCTGGTCTCCTTATATCAGTCCTTTCTTCCTTTCATTCTGTCCAGAAAGGAACAACCACAAGTGTCATATTCAGAAGTAAGATCTTCAGATAATGTCACTCTTATTCCCAATCCTTCAGTTATTTCCATTTTCTCTGTAAAAGATAAAACGTCTTCATGTCATATTATCAGTCCCAAGATTGCTTTCTGAGTTTACCTGTTTTTTTCTCTTTGTGTATTGAGCATCAAGCGCTGGGGCCTATTTTTTCTTATCACAATATTCTGAGAACATTTTTTATTTCAGAAAGTTTTGTTCCACCCACTAGTATTATTCTGACCTCAGATATTTGCAGGCACTGACTCTTGGCTTTCACCAAAACTGCGGTGAATTATCAAAGGAAAGAAGCTTTCTCTGGCTGTATGACCCCAAGTAATATAACTCCACGCCTCAAGCTACCTATTTCTTTTGCTTTATTTTACTCAGTCTTTATCTTCATCTGACATTGCATAGTTCACTTCCTCATCTATTTTGTCCATCTTAACCTTCTAGTAAATAATGTACAGTAGAACAGAAAGAGTTTTCTACTTCTTTCTCTTGTAATCTAGGCAGCTAAACAAAGGAGATTTAAAGTATTGGTTGAAAGAAATGCATTCAAATTGCCCTCCATCTATTCCAACGTAGATTTTAACAGAACTATCAAAGATTTATATTGACTAAATTAAGAAGTGAGTAGATTAATTTAAATAATCTTAAAACCATATGGTCTTGTTCTAATGATGGATTATAAATTATTGAATTAGTCTGGCTTTGGTATGTTTTATCATTCAATTGATAAGAATTTTTACATATGAAATTTTCTAGTTCTACACTGATTTCTTGTTGAGTGAAGGTAATATATTAAAAGAAGGGGAATTACACAAATTTCTGCCTTTTCATGAACCTCTGTACATACATCTATAGTTTTCTTTTCCCTCCATCTTTTACTCCCTTCATTCCATCCTTCCTTTCTTTTCCTTCTTCCTCTTTCTTCTTTACTTTTCTCTTTTATTTATTTTCCCCATGTTATTTAATATTAAGATATTCAACCATGTGGTTTAACCTAAATAAATTCTAAAATTATTTCTCCACTTTCACTAAATAGAGACATCACAAATTCTGTTGCCAATAGCAATGTCTACATTAAGTGAGTTATGCATATAAGAACTACAATAAAAATGAAAAGTCTAGATTTTTAATGTTTCAATTATAAAAGAAGATAAGTTGATGAGGTTATGGACGTGTTACATTAGTTTTATATGTATACATAATTGTAATATTGTGCTTCATCATTATAAAAATTATTTGCCAATAAAGTATAAACAAAAGTTAAATTAGAATCCGTTGCTTAAAATGTCCATATTTGTTAGTAATCTATTAGTTCATGGAGTATTAATCCTTAAATATCCTTCAACCACATGAATAGTAATTCACAATTTTATGTGTCAATTTTTCTCATTATTGTTTTTATGTTAATAGACAAATGAACAAAAGTCAAAGAATCAGTATGACTTATTCAACCATGTGGGAATTTATATGACTGAACCTAACTGTAGATGTTTTGACACCTGGGGAAAAGCACATCCAGATACATTTACAGTATTTTAGAAATCTTCAAAAAGATTATTGTGCTTATTTTGTTTCATTAATCAAAGAGTAATCTTTTTTCCTTGCATAGTAGTATGGTGGGAAAATAAGGGAAAATGTAAACTATGTAACAACTAATACAGATTGAGTATGGATAATCTGAAAATCTGATATCTAAGTTCTCTAGAATATTAAAATTTTTGACATGATGCCATCTGTAGAAAATTATACACTTGACTTGGTGTTTTGGACACAACCAAAGGCACGTATGTTAAATATTAAGGAAAATAGCCTTAAGGATAAATATAGAAGTATGATAATTTTGTTTTTAGACACAGCTCTTAACCCTAAGATCTTTTTATGTACAGGTGAACATTTCTCATTATTTTAAAACATATGAAATCTGAAACACTTTTGATTCCTAGTATTGTGTATCATAAATATGCAACCTGGAATATAATAAAAGCCAATAATGAATCAGTGTCTGCTTATTATTGTATTGAGTGCAATAACAGCTAGTAATTATGATTTCTAATGTATTTTCTTTGTACAAGTCAAGAATTTTCCCTCTTTATTGTTCAGTATAGATGATGAATTTCACTATATTTACATGCACATCTCTCTTCATATGTATATATATGTGTGTGTGTATGTATAGTATATGTACAATATACATATATATATGTATAGAATTTTATATATATATATATATATATATATATATTCAATACAAAATGTCATGAAGTATAATACATGGAGTCAAAACTGACAACAGAAAATTAATCAAGATCCTTCCAGAAATTTTGAGGGTTTAATGATTTGCTTAAATAGAAATTTATATTTTAAAGAAAAGTATGCACTCATTGAAAGATTAGCAATCAGACATCCACAACACTCAGAGAAATATCATTTCTTCATATCATGCAAGAATAAATATATTCCCTAAAACATCATAGAACATTGTCCTTTTATTATTATTATTATTATTATTTTTTTTTTTTTGAGACAGGGTCTCGCTTTGTGGTTCAGGCTGGTCCTGAGCTCAGCCTCAAACTCACATCACAGCAATCCTCCTGCCTTTGCCTCCGGAGTGCTGGGATTACAGGCATGAGCCACCATGCCTGGCATTGTGGTATGTGATACTGTTTGCTGCTGGGGGTGAGACTCCACACCCAGTATGGTATGTGGTTACCAGGGGATCGAACCCGGGTTCTTGCCCTTGCAGGACAGGCGACAGAACCACTGAGCTAACTCCCCGGCCCTGTCCTTTTATTATTTTTAACATATCGTTTTAATAAATAATTTGGAGAAATAATTAACATATGAATATCAAACATGTATTTTTCAAATATTCAGGTTATGTTTTTTCCTAATGGCAAATGGCTAAAAAAATATCTTTTCAGTTGAAATTGATGCTGACTCAAATAAATTAATATCAACTTTAAATTTCGCCTTTTCAAATGTGCTTATATAACTATATTTCTCTTAGGAATCATGAAGATTCAGATCTAGTTTCATTTCCTCTTCTACACAGCATCCTGTCCTAGATTTCAGGATTAGTCATATCCTTTAGTTTGTCTCATCTGTGAAATGGAGCTAAGAATCAGAAGGGAGCCCAGCTTTTGTTGGACCAAAAGATTCTAAATTTGAAGTTTTCATTAAGAAACTTGAGTCAAATCCACGCAAAGTATTAGTTCTTCATTAGCTTTATAATAAATGCATATCTGGTAATACTACTGCCATCTAAAGGAAAGAGAAGGTGCCCTTATATCCAGGAAATGCATTCATCAGATAGCATAATTGTACTTTGCTACACTCCACTCATAGGCAAATTGAAACACATATCACACTTTGTACTGCAATTTTTATACATCCAGCAACTTATTAAGCAGCTTGATTTCCTCCTAAAAGTAAAAGTAAGAAAGCATTCTCAATTTCCAGTGCTCCTTTCAAAGTATCAATTGTAATGGCTGATACTCTTAATTGCCTAGATAAATTCCATTCAGAATGCATTGATGTGATCAAAGGCATATATTTACACGAGTGAGTACAATATGACATCAAAAACACTTGCTCATAAAGGTGGCAGTGTTGGTATTGGAGATAGAACTGTTATTTACAAGGTGAAAAACATTCTTTTGACATATAAGAAAATATATAGTCTTAGAATTCTAAGAAGGAAAATAGATGGAAATGACACAAAGATTTAAAGAAAACCTGGTGACTGAAATGGGACATGGTCTATGACCATACCACCCTGAATGGTCCCAATTTTGTCTGAAATGGGATACATAGGAAAATTATATGTGTTCACATGCACAAAAAGGTTTGATCTAGATGGAGATTTTTCTTGATGGGCAGGGGTTTCAGCCCATTTCGTCCAGAGTCATATGGCTTTGCATACTATTTAAATGTGTCACACTTTGTGCAATGAATTTTTAATAACCCAAGGGACTCCGATGAAATCACAGCACATCTTGATCCTGGCGCATTTTTCAAACTCATAGACTCAAAAATATCCAGGGCCAAGTCAGAAGCATTTATACTCATAATTTTCTTTATCAATGACAAATATTAAAACAGTGAAATGAAGGATTGCACATAAATCCTCATAGCTGCGGTGGTTCAACATACTAATTCAACTCGGTGCTTTCAAGTACCTTGTTAGAGCTGAAAATAAAGAACGTTCTTCAGAATAATTCATCAAGTTATTTCCTAATCAATGGTAAATAATCCTGACAAAATTGTATTGATTTTGAAAATTTAATAACTTGTGGAATTCGTTGTTTGCAAAGAAACCGTTGATCCAGTCTTTATTTAATTTATTTAATGTCACAACTTTTCTCATTAATAACAGAAAATATTGAATGCGAACAAAATGAAACTAAGCTATCCATTTTTGACACCAGAATGTAAATACTCACCCTAGTTGAAGGGAATCCTGCAGTGCAGCAGTTCTTTTGTACTTTGATTTATGCCAGTGCATTTGATTTGAGAAAAACTTAATTTTCTAGAAACTCTTCACTCAGATTTTTAAAATAAAAGGAAGAATAATGCAAAGTCAAGCTTACTTTACACACAGAGGATTGTCTCTTCTATTTGGAGCTGGAGCACATACAATTCCTCTCAATCAATTGATCCTCACAGCGGTGCGATGAAATGCCTGCATAGGGAAAGCTCAAAGCTTGAAAATCAGATAGGACAACTGAGGGGCTCATCCTGAAGTTGTATTTACTATTTTCCTTTGTTGGCATGTGAGACAGGAAGGCAAACGCAAGTATCCCCACGTCAGCCCTTTGGCATGTCACTGTCTTTTATGTTTTCTGAAAAAGCTGGTGCCTCAACTGTCTTCTCTCCCACCAAACACAAAGCAACAAATGTTCATGTTTGAAAAAAATTGTCTATGTGTCATTCATCATCAGAGCTTAGGCAGCTTAGCTTCCTACAGAACTGTAGTGCCCTTCTTTTGTTTCCTCTCCAGCCAACAGTCCACATGAAGTGTATTTCTTTGGTTTCTTCTGAAATACTAAAGATATTTTCTCCATGGTTCCCCTATTTCCATTTACATATAAAATTTTATCTTTGGATACTTTATTGTTATTTTATTAGTACTTGTTTGTAATATATGATATTTCTATTCCTTTGGGGGCACACAATACAGCTTGTTTATTTTTGTATTTTATAAATTGAGTATATTGGTACATTTTAGGAATACATTAGGATCACATTCTTCATTCACAATTTGTACCTATGCATTACATACCTTGACTCTCTTTTCCCCATTATCCTGCCCCCTTAAAGCTCCCCCTACCCACTACAAAAGCTTTGCGTTTGTTTATTTTTTCTTTTACCATCGACTGTTTTGTTTCCCTTCTTTGCTTTCCCCTATCTTTTTCCTTTGAACATTTTTATTCATATCTCACAATACTTGTTTGTTCATTTTGGACCTCACTTAAACCTTTAGTTTCTCACAGTAGATAAATGATGCAATATTTACACATGACTGTCCTATTTATTTCACTTACGAGTATGACCTCATGTGCATCCATTTAGCTATAAACGTCTCTAATTTGTCCTATTTTATGGCTGAGTAATACTCCATTTTATAAAAGAACAACATATTCTTTATGCAGTCTCTGATTAATGGGCATTTGGGCTATTTCCAAGATTTTGCTATTAAAACTGAACTGATATAAATATGGGTGCACATATGTCACTATGGTATGATACTTTTAATTCTTTCACGCATATACCCAGCAGAGAAAAAACAGGGTCAAATAGAGTATCTACACTAGCACTTTTATGTTTTTAGATACGTGGTTTTGAGAATCAAGAAAAGAAAAGTGAATTGTGTATCATATGACAAAGGACTTGGAGTTCTTCATGTCAGTCCTAGACAAAGTGTGTAAGAAAAACTGAAAAGAGGAAGAAACAGCCAATACAGCACAGTGTCCTGGGGTTTGAAAACACATAGGATGAATGTATAGACAGGGCCTGGTGCACATGTTCCAACAGTCAATGTTGAAATGAAAATTATGAGGACTACAGAAATGCAAATGACTTCTTTGTATCTCTATTGCTGCCAAACCTTGAATTAATTCTACTATATTTTTGAGTTAGTGATATATTCTGTGGAAACTAAGAATCTGTTGTGTTTCCAATTGGAGTCAGCACCATGTAGGAAACAAGATAGTGTTCCAAGACTCAGTATTCCAGTGCCAATGCATCATTAGAATGCAGGTTCACTATGAGCTGGCAAAGAAATTGGAGAGAGGCTTAGCTTACCACAGGGCATGAGGTTAGGACTTAAACCAGCATATCATATGCATACGAGTTTGGCACCTCCTGCTGCAATGCTGTTATTTAAGCCAATGAATATTCTGATCTTTATAGCATTAATATGCCAGAGATCTAAAAGGCAGACTATCCTAACAAATGAGATTCTGTAGGAAATATATTTCATTTTTCATAAGGGTGATACATTAAAAAGAGCTAAATATACTTTTTTTGGATGGATACCAAGGAAAAGGAGTTAGATGTTAAAATATTTCCTGAGAGGAAATACCAACAAAAAGGCTTGTGTAAGTAGCGTTTAAGTGAGCAAGGGATGACAAAGTAGTGAAGTCTGTCTTCACTCAGGAGCAGGAGGCAAACTACAAAGGAAGCAAGAACACTGCCATAATGTAACACAATTTGGAGTAACACAAGGAGAGACTTCCAAGCAGCTTTCCAAATAGAATCTGTCTTTCCAGGGAATAACAGAACACTGAATGGAGGACAGATGCATTGGACTTTCATTTGAAAGTTATACACAGATATCTGCAGAAAGGAAAGAGTAACATTACCACCATGCACAGTGATCGCAGAGCTAGCAATTAAGAGGAGAAGTAGTCAGGGCACTAGTACTATCCATACATTAAAGAGTGAATCTTTTGAAGTCACTGATATGCAACTTTCAAACTGAAATGCAATGCAGACTAAGAGAATAATAAAAAAAAATCATTGAACCCAAGAGTTGCTTTTTTGGAAGGATAAATAAGATTGACAGACTCTTAGCCAATCTTATCAAACAAAGGAAGGAAAAGGCTCATAACTATGCTATTAGGAATAAAAAGGAAGAAATTACACTGACCCCCAGGAAGATTGGCTATAATAAACACCTACTTTGAAAAATTTTACTTCAATAAAATGGAAAATGTAGAAGAAATGGGTGGATTTCTACACATATGAAATGTCAAAGTTAAATGCAGAAAATACAAGCATGTTAAGCACTTTAATATCAATTTGTGAAATTTAAAATATAATGAAAACCTACCAAAAAGTAAAGCCTTACTCTGAATTCTACAAAACTTTTAAAGAAGAGTTAGTGTTGCTACTTCATAAACTCTTTAGTGAAATATAAAGGGAAGCAGTACTCCCAAATTCATTGCTGGAAGCAACAATTACCTTGATTCCAAAAGTAGACAAAGACCCAACCAAGAAAGATAACAATAGGACAATCTCCCTAGGGAACACTGATGTAAAAATACTCAATAAGATACTGCCAAACAGAATACAGGGAATCATTAAAAAAAATCATACACATTGATCACTTAAGATTCATCCCAACGATGCAGGGATGATTCAATATATGTAAATTAATAGATGTAGTACACTATATTAACAGGTTCAAGGACAAAAACCATATGGTCATCTCAATAGATGCAGAAAAAGTGTTTGACAAAATTCAACATCTATTCATGAACAAAACCCTGTAGAAAATCAGAATAGATGGACTCTGTCTCAAACTAATAAAAACTATTTAGGAGAAACCAACAACCAGCATCATACTAAATGATCAAAAACTAAAACCTTTCATACTAATATCAGGAACAAGACAAGGATATCCACTCTCACCAGTCCTGTTCAATATAGTGCTGGAAACATTAGCCACAGCACTTAAGCAGGAGAAATAAATAAAAGTAATAAAAATAGAAGAAGTTAAACTGTTATTATTTGCAGATGACATGATACAATATATAGAGGATCCTAAAAACTCAACCAAAAAACTGCTATACTTAATTGCCAAATTTAGTAGTGTAGTTGGATACAAGGTCAATGTTGAAAAATTCAATAGCGTTTGTATACACAAACCACAGGCCCACTGAGAAAGAAATTGAGAGGGGGCAATCCCTTTCACAATAGCACCCCCAAAAATGAAATATCTAGGAATCAGTCTAACAAAGTAGGTGAAAGATCTTAACTCTGAAAACTACACTAGCACTCTAAAATGGAGAAAGAGGAAGATATCAGAAAATGGAAAGACATACCTTGCTCATAGGTAGGAATAACCAATATCGTCAAAATGCCCATACTTCCACAACTACTATATAGACTGAATGCAATCCCAATTTAAATCCTAACAGCATATTTCACAGATATAGAGAAAAAAAGTCCAAAAATTCATCTGGAAGCAAAAAAGAACTAAAATAGTGAAAGCAATTCTAAGCAAGAAGGACATAGTTGGGGTTATTATGATCCCATACTTGAAATTATATTCCAAAGCCACTGTGATAAAATCTGCATGGTAGTGGCAAAATAACAGACCTACATATCAGTGGAGTAGATTAGAAGATCCAGAAACTACACCAGATACTCTGCTTCACCTCATCTTTGACAAAGGAGTAAAAAAATCCTCAATGGAGGACAAATAGTCACATTAACAAAAGGTGCTTTGGAACCATTTGTTAACAAATGAAAAAAAAATGGACTTTAACCTGCCAAAGACTAAAGCTAGACCTCTTTTACTGTGTTCCAAGCTAAAATCAAAGTGGATTAGACACTTAAATATTAAAACAGACACACTAAACCTGCTGCAAAACAGGTTAGGAAAAACTGTTGAAGACATTGGCTTAAGGAACGACTTCATGAACAAAACCTTTATAGCATGAGAACTGGCAGAAGAAAGCAACAAATGGGATTTCATTCTATTTAAAGGTTTCTGCACAGCAAAGGAAACCACCAAGAGCAAAAAGGCAACAAACAACATGGGAAAGAATTTTTACCAGCTGTTTCTCAGACAAAGGGCTACTGTCTAGAATATATAAAGAATATTTTAAAAATCTACCTATCCACATTTAAAGACCCAATTCAAAATGAACATCTGAAATGAACAGATACATTTCAGAGGAAGAAGTAAGATAAGCTAAGAATCATATGAATTAATGCTCAACATCACTGGTTATTTGAGAGATGCAGATTAACATAACAGTGGAATTTCATCTCACTCCACTAAGAAGCACTGCTGTCTCAGAATTAGCCAGCAACAAATGTTGGTGAGGCTGTGAGAAAAAGGAACCCTTCTCCACTATTGGTGGGAGTGTAGACACGTACAAACTCTGTGGAAACCAGTGTGGAATTTCCTTAAATAATTGAATTAGACCTTCCTTTTGGCTCTGCTATTCCTCTGCTACATATATACAAAAGAATTAAGATTCATATCACAGTATCATATGTGCTTCTATGTTTATAGCAGCTCAGTTTGTGATAGCTAAATCTTGGAGACAACCAACATGTCCATCATCTGGATAATGGATAAAGATGTGGTTGTTTTAAAGAATGTCTTATTACTCTCCCATAAAAAAATGATAAGATTGAATCATTTATACTCAAATGGATGTACTTTCAGAATATCTTCATAAGTGAAAGAAATAATTCACAGATGTATAAATATTGTATCTCTTCTCTGGTATGAGAAAATGAAGATATAAATAAGCTCTAGAATATGTAGTAGATATTATGAAAGAAAATATTTAAAAAGGAATATTGTTTAAGAGTAATGAGTGGAAAAATAATGTGATGGTAATTTTAAAAAGAAATCAAATCTTTTGTATTTTAGAGGTAGGGTTTGTAGTGTGGGTAGGGTAATGGGAAAAAATGAGAATTAAGTTGTGTCATATACTGGTACAAATTCTCAGTGTTTGATGCGATCATGATGTGTATATATAATTACCAATAAATATTTGATTTTTTTTAAAAAAGAAACAACAATAAAAATAACTCTGGTTTCCTCTCTCTCTCTCTCTCTCTCTCTCTCTCTCTCTCCCTCTCTTTCTCTCTCTTTTTTTAGACAAGCTCTCGCTTTGTATTTCAGGCTGGCGTTGAGCTCAGCCTCAAACTGACATCACAGCAATCTTCCTACCACTGCCTCCTGAGTGCTGAGATTACACGGATGAGCCACCATGCCTGTCACTGTGGTATGTGATACTGATTGCTGCTGGATGTGAGTATCTACGCCCAGTATTGTATGTGGTTATCAGGAGATCGAACCTGAGCTCTTGTGCTTGCAAGACAGGCACCAGAATCACTGAACTAAATTCCCAGCCGAGACTTTCTCTTTTTCTTAGTATTTTGGGGAAAGCACAATGTGAATCAGATCTTGAAGCCCTGAGCAGCCATAGACAGAATAGTTTAGTTCCTGAGGCCCAACTCTAATCTCTCCTTCTTAGGTGGAAGTAATCTGTAGGTCCTTCTGGACTCACTCAATCCCTTTGTAGGGCAGAAAGGGCAAAAATAGTCCAAGGAATCCTCCCTCTTGGCCTACGCTACTCATTAAGGATTGAAAGGTTGGGGCGGGGAATTTAGATCAGTGGTTTCAGTGTTTTCCTTGCAAGAAAAGGGCCTGGATTCAATTACCCCATAATCACATGCAGTAATACTGGTCATGGTGACTCAGGCTCAAAAGCAATCAGTACCACATAACACAGTGCTGGCCATGGTGGCTCATGCCTGTAATCCCAGCATATGGGATGTAGAGGCAGGAGGATTGCTTTCTGTTCAAGGCAGAGGTTAGGACCAGCCTGCACTACAAAGCAAGACCCTGTCTTAAATATCTACAAAAGAAAAAAAATTAAAACATATACAGGAAGCAAAGTGAGATCAGAATGAAATAAATACTCAGCCACCTAGCCTAGATGAACAGAAACAATTCTTAGTGTTTACTCATGGAAAAAGAATTAACCAAACACTGCAAAGGAAGAATCAAAAAGCATTTGAGGAGGCCACATGCTACCCAAGGCCACATGTGCTACTGCCAGGTGAGCCGACAAGCATCTCCTCTAGATGTTGGAGCTGTAGAGCCTAGGCCACTGGAGCCAGTTTCTACCTTAGCCCAGAGACTGAATAGGTTAAGGATCTTGAGAGAAAGAAGGAGGAGAATTTTGTGTTGAGATTTCTGTCAAAGCTCAGGGTTTGAGCTCTCCATAGGCCACACGATTTCACAGAACTCAGCAGCCAGCTCTGTTACTGAGACGAGAGAAGTAGGAACAGAATCCGAGTGCACCACAGTGCACTCACTGTCTTAGGCATGCTCTCACCTATTCTACAAAATGCTCCTAGCACCTGTGCTAAAGAGGAAGTGTCCCCTTTCCTTGCACACCCGGCAGACAGATATCAGGGCCATTCTCCACTTGGAAAGGATTTCTTTTTCTTCCATATCCCTCAATCTTCACACAGTATGAGCAGGAGCATTTATTTCATTGGGGAGAAGGTAAGAACAGGTCTCCCACGGTGGGAGAAGAATGGATGGCACTTTTGAAGTCACGTGTGTTCTCTCCCTGGATCTGGGTGCACTGTGGAGGTAACTAACTAGACACCTGTAGACAGCTGTGGTGAGGGCCGGTTTTCCTCACTCTTTCAGGGACTAGGATGTCCTTGTAGGGATGGTCTAGCAAGGTGCTTAGTCTGACTTCCGCTTGTTTCCTCACATCCAGTGGAGTAATTATTTTTTTATCTTTATTGGTACATTAAATATACACATCATGATTGCACTCCATAATGGGGATTTGTACCAGTATAAGACACAACTTAATTCTCATTTTTTCCCACAGCCCTACCCATCCTACCACTCCCTCCATATACAGACAGTGCCATTGTAGCAGTTCAGGAGCCACAGTCTCCCTGCCTCTAAAGCAGACAGGAGAAGGTGTTCTGACTGTATTGATAGAATGCCTCATATGGTGTGCCAGAACTAGGGGTTTTTCTTTAGGTCCCAATACAGACTGCAAAGAACAACCCAGGAAACACTGCTATTTTAAGGTTCCTAACTATTAGGAGGAAAGTGACTTGCAACAAACAGCGCCAGAAAACAGGGCAGGTCAGAGATGAGGAAACACTCAAAATCTCAGACACAAAGATCCTCACCTCC
>PVIR01008840.1:0-15911 GCA_004026965.1 Petromus typicus | reverse complement strand
CAGTGGAGTAATTTGATTTGATATTTTGATTATTTGACCTCAGTGCAGACTTCTAAATTCAGACCAAGGGTAAGAAAATAGTGCTAAACTATCCAACTCAAACCTGGTAGCAAGGGATTTAACACCCTTTATTAGACAAAGTTAATGTCTGAGTGGCTCATGATATTTGACCATATATTTTCTCTTCATACACACTAATTTACTTGGTCTAATCTATTAAATTTAACTTACTTAAAGGAAGGAGTTATATCTTTTTTAATGAAGTCACAGAACAAAGCTGACAGAATTCAATAACTTACGCAAGAGAAATAGGTGAACCACCATCTTGATTAAATAGAATTGGAAGATATTCCCAAGAGAAAAAGTATAGTAAAGAGCACATTCATAATGTAAAATTTGATTTTCACCAGTGAGAAAAAGCACATTGATGAGAGTCTCAGGAGTTGAACGTGCCCAAATGAGAATTTGAAAGATCTTCCCCCAAATTTGTTTGTATTCCCTTTCATTTGTGTTCACTAAGTTGAAAATTTCCCTAGTGATCTTTCTCACCAGAAAAGAAGGGCCACTCTCATATCCATGCCAGGCAGCCCTATGAGGCCACGTCATGATAACTACTGAGAGCGTGCTGGTCTTTAAAGTCTCATAGAGCTTTACACAATACCTGCTAGAGTGGGCACTCACTAAATTCTTACAGACTGAATAATCATGACAAATTCCACAAAAAGAGAAAACAGACATGCCTCAGTCACATTTCTAAATACCCAGCTAAAGATTCCTGGAGAAGATTTGCTGTGCTTCGGTGAAAAACTTCTTTTTAGTCATAAAAAGTATCAAATATTGCCTACTTTTGCTTTCCACTGTGTTTGCTACTATCACCAGACTGGCTTACAGAATCTTTATACACTGGAAACAACAATACGAGGCATGTCTCATAGGACTATAGGAAGAATGCACATGATGAAATTATTCCAGGGCATGCATCAGTCATGGGAGTCCTCACAGTGTACTGTTATTATCTATTTGTTTTCCTGCCTCCTTGTCATACATTTACATCTGTAAAGTGAAGGACATTTTGTTCTATTTTTTTCTTCTCAGAGTCTCAAGAGAAATATGAATAGATAATGATATAAATATGTGTAAAATGAGAAGTAAATGAACACTGTGCTTATAGAAGTGCCTAATGGTGTTTACACGTAAACACTCGTGTATGCAATTTGTGTATATGCCTTCAATTATACATATGCATGTATAACAAAGTGATTGAAATGTTTTAAAGTTAAATGATGTGAGTCATCAATTGCTCTGTTCCTGTCCAATTCATCATCTTCAATAGAACTGATGGTAGGTTTTTAGGTCTAAGAAATATTTATAATAATAAAGTAGTACACTTAAATTATGGAAATTAGGTGGTATGCAAATTATGCATCAAGCAATGCATTTTATTTCTTAAAATATACTCACTTTAATCAAGTTAAAAATAGGCTTTTAAAAATCTGGTTGATTTATCCTAGTTAATCCTGATACTTTGGGCCTAGTCCAACTTTCAGTTTTCTGTCAGAATGCTTCCTTGCTTTCCTCCTTGGGCCTGCTGTAGTCCCTGTACATTTATATTTAAGTTGAAGGAAAAGAGACTTGTGCCACCCTATAACCTGAGAGTGTGTCTTGGCTTTGTGTCAGTGTGGTGTCTCCAGCACTGCCCTGCAGCTGTGCACATTGAGATAAGGCTGCATGTCCACAGGATGTCTCATTATCCATATATGCACTTGTTGCTGAAATATATATTCTCACCACAGTTTTGACTGCAAGACCTTGCATTTAATGTCTTCACTTATAGTTGCAAATTAATTTTGGTTTATCACTTTTTACTCCATGGAGATCTGTCAATTGTAGCTTCTCCATTTTATTTTGCAATTTCTGTCCTCAAATCCAAATCTAGAATATTTTGACATCTCTAAATATACCTATGCGGTGCTCTATTTGTCTACAGTGAGTGTAATGTAGGGGCAGATTTATGATTCATTCCATTTCCCCAGACCTCCGTCAGCCCTCTCTGTGCCCAGAGTTATGCCAAACCCTCTTCTCTGTACTGTATCAAAGTCACATCTAACCACTGTGTTCTATTTTGGGAACTAAAAATTCAAAAACAAATTATCTACTTTCTTGTTATACTGGTTTAAACGCTCATCTTACATCCTAGCTTTCAGGGGACTCCATCAAAGAAGGAAAAAAAAAAAAGAATGAAAAGAAAAAATGCATAAATTGTTTTGAAAACTGTTGTCTGCATTGTATGAAATTTTTACTGTTAATATCTACATTTTATTCTAATCTCTAAGTAAAATAAATTGTGGAGATAGTATTAGAGTGAAATTTAAATTACTTTGAGGTGATAATCAATTTAAGTATTATTAAATATTAATTTCAAAGAAAAATTGTTTAAAACTCTATAGAATCATCACATCAACATTAATAAAACATATAGTAAAATTTCATTTCAAAACAATAACTGAGGACAACTTGCCAATGACAAGCAATAAACCTATATTATTTATTTATGATTCTGAGTTTTAAGATGATAGTCCTCACTAGTTAATTTCAATTACTATAACACACAGTCTTGTAATGGGACCATCACCACTACTGCAGACACAGAATATCTGTTACTAAAAGAAAATCTGTATCTTAAAGACAAAGTCATTGTTTGAAAAGACAGTGTTTTTCCACACCTGTATCATTAACTGAATTCTAAATTCTTATCCTGGCTAATCCATGGTCTGGGAAAATGAATTTTCAGTGACTCTGCCAACATTTTTGCTAGCTACTTGAAACAGTTTGAGACCCAATAAAATGCATAACAAGTATAGAATGGAGAAAAAACTTTGTGTGAGATTCTACTTCTGCCAGTGTTTTTCTTACCTCTGGATAAACTATGCAACTGTATTGGCCAGAGGATGTCGAATGAATTCAGAACAATGAGCGCACTGGGGGAGGGGTGTTTTTATGTTTCATCCATTATCCCTGTTCATGCGCAGTCTTGTCTGGGACAGTATCTGTTGCTGCTCACCTGTTTAGCAGCCAGTGTCATGAAGTAAAAAATTTGAAAGCACTGGTGTGCACCCAGCACATCAAAGCACTGGCATCTTCTCACAAAGCAAGTCATATCTGCCAGTCCTAGCAGCCTGAAACATCTAGTAGAGAAAAGTTCAGGAATGAAGACTAGTGTCGGTGCAAATGAATGTTACATTTAATTAGCAGTGACAAGGTTCCATAGGTTTGACAGTGAGAACCTGTAGCATACTTTCTGGTATAAGTTAGAGTGTCTGAAGATGGGGAAAAAAAACTGATTATCACCTTAAGGACACGAAATGAAAATGCAGCAAAGAGTATGGATCTTTAAATAAATGTAGTATTGAAAGCATTTTAGTAGCCACTCATTTCCACGAGTCTCAGATATATCTGTGAAAACTGTTACAAAGATTTTTTTATCAGCTCCATAACATCAAATAAAATAGGGTAACTTCCACAAGCAAATGGTTATAAAGATGGCTGCTTTCCTCGCCCCTTAGTGAATGTAGCATGGGTCTGGTACCATGCCCTAAGGTCATCAGAACCTTAACTTGGCCTCTGACCAACCAAAGCATACCATGCCTTTGCCTTGTTCATATTATATTTGGTTGTTATAAGACATGCTGGATTGTACTATTGAGCTAAAGACAAAACTAGTTAATATGAGATGTGAAGTTTGAATGAAATTAATCTTTAAGACACTCTAAATTGAAGAAATCTCTACTTTGAATATCGATTTACTGAGGATTATTTAGAGTGCTTGTCTTAGTACTATCTAATGTCCAGTAATTATTGCTCAATTCTATTACTAGCTGCATTCTGCAACTAATATTAGATCATGATTCTCAAAGTTAGTATCTCTAGTTATTTTTACATTAATAAAAATAAAGGTTAGAAAGGACCAAAATATTTAGAAGATTGAAGACTATCTAATTTTCAATATTCAAAGTAAGAAATGTTTCTATCATCTTATAGCTTCACATATCATGTAACTGTAGTATTTATTTCACTGTACAGAAATAAATGGAAAATGAAAAAAAAAATTCAAGTGATGAAAAGCAATTATTACCACTTCAATATTTAAAATCATGCTTTAAAAGGTGCAGTAGTAAGTACAATAATGTTTTATTAAGAACTATTTTCATAATTGTTCCTCAATGTAATATCCTCATTTTGATTAGAATCTTCTACAAGGTTTCTAGAGTCAGAGCTAAAAGTGTAGTAGCAACATATTTATCAAGAGAAACAATTTTCAGAATAATTCACAGTCCACAAACAGTCTGATAGGATGTAAATGATTAAAGTCACATGTCTCCAGGGATGGAGAAATTAAATGGGAAATCCTCAGAATATAATCTAATTCAATTAATTTCAGTGTGCATATTTACTGTCAAAATTAAAGTCCCCCAATTCTCTACAATTGCCACTCAGTTCTGCTACAGCCCCTTTTATTTTGTTTCTTGAAGATGGCACCTGAGCAATTATGGATTGAAACAGAAAAGTGTGAAAGAATGCAAAATCACCGAATGTGAACAAGAATTGTGGAATGATTATGTGATCATCTCTGCATACTTTGAGGTCAACCTGTGGAGTATCTTGATTTGGGCACAACAACACAATGTTATTTGATTTTCTTCAGAAGAAGCAGTGACCAAGGGAGTGGCTTTAGTCAGTTTGTTCTTAAATTTTTGATCTGTCTCTCTTCATGGCTGACTAAGGGGCTTAATTTGATCAGCACTAAGAGAGCACATTTAAAATTTTTTTCTAATTGATTTTATTGGTACATTTTATACATATATTATAATCACATAAAACACTGAGAATTTGTACCAGTACATAATACATCTTGATTTTCATTTTTTCCCATTCTCCTGCTCTTCCTACAAACCCAACCTCCTATATACATAAGGTGTTTTTTGTTTGTTTGTTTGTTTGTTTTTGAGACAGGGTATCATTTTGTAGTTCAGGCTGGCCCTGAGCTCAGCCTCAAACTCAAATCACAGCAATCCTCCTGCCTCTGCCTACCAAGTGCTGGGATTACAGGCGTGACCCACCACATCTGGCACTGTGGTAGTGGTTCTGACTGCTGGTGGGCATGAATCTCCACACCCAGTACTGTATGTGGTTACTGGGGATCGAACCCAGGCCCTTGTGCTTGCAAGACAAGAGCCGGAACCACTGAGCTAAATCCCTGGCTCTTGCTTGCCTTTTTAAAATCATGTTTGTTTTTTTTTTTCATTCTTTATTTTCCCACAAACTTACATTCTCTCTTATTTTGAACATTTTCTTCCTATTTTATGATACCTATCATACATTTGAGAATTCACACCTTCAGTTTTTCATACTTGAGAAAAGATACTGTGTTTACACATCTCTGTCCTATTTATTTCACTTATTTATATTTACTTGTTACATCCATTTGAGTATAAATGACTAAAATTTATGATTCTTTAGGATTGAGTGGTGTGGAAGTATGGGTAAGAGCATGCAGTGTGCTCCCACAGCAAAAAACGATTAACAACCAACAAACAACAAAGTCAAACCTTGAGAAAAATGCTGAGCCCAGGGAATACAATAACCACATCTTCTTTACCCAGTTTCAGTTGATAGGCATTTGGTCTGTTTCAAAGATTTGGTTATTACAAATTGATCTTCTATAAACATGGGTGCACATATGTCTCTGTGATATGATTATTTTAATTCTGTCAGGGGAACACCAGGGTTAAATGGGACCTCTAATCTGTTTTCTTTCTTTCTTTCTTTCTTTCTTTCTTTCTTTCTTTCTTTCTTTCTTTCTTTCTTTCTTTCTTTCTTTCTTTCTTTCTTTTTAAGGAAACTCTACCCTGATTTCCACAGTGTTTGCACCAGTCTACATTACCACCAACAATACAGAAGGAGTCCTTTCTCCCTACAGCCTCTGACAGCATTTGTTGTTGGTTATTGTAATAGCAGCCATTCTTTATGGAATGAGATAGAATTTCAGTTGTTTTCATCTGTATCTCTTGAATGACAACCAATATTGAACATTTCTTCATATGATTCTTGGCTGCATTTACTTCTTCTGAAAAATGTTTGTTCATTTCAGATGCCCATTTTTGATTTGAGTCTTTACATTTTGGAGGTTGCTTTTTTTTAAAGTTCTTCATATACTCTGGGTAGTAGTCCTTTGCCTGAGAAACAGCTGCTAAACATTTTCCACATATTTTAGAGTATCTTTTCACTCTGTTGGTGATTTATCTTGCTGTCTGGAACCATTTTAATAAGATGATAACCTAGTAATTGATTCTGCTAGTTCCCAAGCTGCCATGGTTTTATTCAGAGTCTTTCCCTATGGCAATGTTTCCAAGAGTTAGATCTAACCTATTTTCCAGTACATTTAACGTTTTTGTTTTAATATTAGGTCTCTAAAGTGCTTTGACTTTAATATAGTGCATGGTGAAAAAGATAGATCTAACTTTCATCTTTAGCAAATTGATACCAATTTTTTCCAGGATCCTTTCTTAAGGAGGCTATCTTTACTCCATTAACAGTGTTTGACTCCTTTGTCAAAAGTGAGCTGGCTTTATGTATCTGGAGTTGTTTCTGGATCTTCTAGTCTCTTCCATTGATACTCAGGTCTATTTTTTTTTTGTTTTTTGCCAGCAACATACAGTTTTTATCACTGTGGCTTCTTAACTAGAATTACATTTGTTATTTTAGGTCTCTTGTCATTCTAAGTGAATTTTTTTTTTCTCTATTTCTCTGAAATATGCTAGAACTCATAGATATTCTAATCTTCTGTAGTCAGTGGCAACTTCTCCCCAAAAGGAATGAGAATTCTGATGTCTTAACACTTCAACTAGGCTCTATTTGCATGCATAAAATACTTCGTTTCTAGAATACACTAGAATTTTCAACTATTGCATGTTAAACAGAAATACAATATTCTTTCCATTCCCATGGACAGTTTTGATCTCTTCTGAAAGCTGCCACAAGTGTATAAGTAGTTCATAGATTTTTGTGTGGCTGTTAAAGGATATAGTTTAATTAGAAAGGTTAACAGACCAGTGAAGGCTTCATGGAGTTATGCAATGATGGAATTTGATTTTTAAATTTCCCTCTTCCACAATATCTAACATTTCACAGATTGTCCAGGCCTTATCCAAAGGACTTTCTTGCCTACCGCTATGCTTCATTTAAAATTTATTTATTTATTTTTCCAATACTCGGGATCAAACTGAGGAGCTCGTGCTTAAGAGGTAGGTGCAGTGCCATTTAACTAAATCCTCAGCCCCTAAATCTTTTCATTTAGGCTATACTCCTGAAACATGTTCTTTCCTTTATCTCACATATTTAGAGTTGATCTAAATCTCACATATTTAGAAGGAATATTTTGAGGGAGATTAGTGGCAATGGGTCTTTTATTATAATACGTTCTTTTTTGATTTAACTATCCCCATATTTCACTTTCTGCTGTGCCTGGCTGGTTTCACTTAACATGACTTTCTGAAGTTCCACTCATATTGCCATAAAGTGTGGGCTTTCAATATGTTTTTGACTGAATATTGCATTATGTGTAAATATGGTATTAAAAAATCCAGTTGTGCATTAATAAACATCTTGGTTGAGTTCATGTTTTAGTTATTGAGAATAGAGCTGCAATAAATATGGACATGCAGATATCTTTTTCATTTGCATTGGACATATGGAATTTCTTCATTGTGTAGTAGCTATCTTTTCAGTTTTTACTCATAAAAATTCTATTCTTTGTTCATAATGATCGCATCAATTTTCAGTCTTCACAGTGTGTAACAATTCCTATTTTTGTGCACCAATATTGGCATTTTTTTATTATTAGTATGTTTGGAAACAACCATTTCAATGAATTGCAAATGATATTTCATTGTGGTTTTTATTTGCATTTTCCTGATGATTAGTCATGATGAACATTTTTCATGTGCTCATTGGATTTTCAAATATATTTTTCAGAATGTATGTTTTGCTCACTTTTTTATTGAAATCTTTATTCTTACATTACAACTTGGTTTTATATGTTTTGCTTTTGGGTTTTTTATTGGATTTTGCTATTGATTTTCTTACATGATCTGTTTGTAAAGCCTTTTTCTGATACACCTCTTGCCCACACGAAAGATCCTTTCTTTGCTCTGTCAACTGTTTTTTTTATGTAGTTCTATGTTATTCTCTATCTCTAATTAAGCTCTTGTTGTATACTTTGGAAAATAATCTCCCCAGAATGCTGGTCCCTTTGCCTTTCATTGTTCCTTTTATTTTTTTCCTACTACTGTAGTTTCACAGAATCCAGTCATACATTCAAATCCTTGACCTATTTTGAGTTGACTTTTACAAAAGTTGATAGTTAAAGTCTAGTTTCAGGAACAGGAATTTAGCTCAGTGGTTCCATTGACTGCCTTGCAAGTGCAAGGTCCTGAGTTTAATCCCTGGTAACCACAAACAAAAATACTGGGCATGGAGCCCCACACCCACCAGCAATCAGTACCACATGCCACAGTGACGGGTGTGGTGACTCATGCCTATAATCCCAACAGAGTTCCAGGCTGAGCTCAGGGCCAACCTAAATTACAAAGTGAGACCCTGTCTCAAATAAATAAATAAGTAAATAAGTAAAGGTTATTTCATTCTTCTGTATGTTGGTATATATTTTTCCTAGGATCATTTACAGAAGGATATGTCTTTTAGCTAAAATATAGTTTTGTGCTTTTGTCAGAAATCAATTAGCTTTACATACTGGATTAACTTTTTGGATTTTCTTTGTCCTTTTGTCTCTGTGTCTCTTTACGGTACAGCAATGCTATACAGCATTGATACTTTCTGTATACTTTTTGTATTTCTTTATCAATTTACTTACTTGAGGTTGAACTCAACCCCTTCACTTTAGTTACATCATCCCCAGACTTTTTTTATTTCTTTCTTTTTTTTTTTTTTTTCATTTTGGGGCATAGTTGTCTTACCTCTCTAAATTGTCCAGTCTGGGCTCAAATTTATGATTCTGCCTCAGTTTCAGCAATTGCTGAGTTATAAGGGTGCTCCACCACACATGGCTACATTCTAGTACATCTTGAAGTCAGGTTTTATGATACCTGTAGCTTTGTTTTGTTCAAGATTCTTTTAGTTATTATTGTTCTTTATAATTGCATATAAATTTTGTGATATTTCTCTATTTCTCTGAAAAATGCCACTGGTATTTTGTTGGAGATTACCTTGAATCTGTATATGGCTTTAAATAGAGTAGTAATTGTCCTGTTCAATGACCATGAAAAGATTTATATTTTTGTGCCACCTATATTTTCACTTACTTCTTTTGTAATTTTAATTACATTTATTTCATTTTCTTGTTGAATTCATTCTTCATTATTTTTATACATTTATTGTAGCTCTTTGCTACAAGATATTCCATTTGTTTAATAATAAATTTCCTTGCAGTAAATTTAAGAAATAATAAATGGTATCTGTAGAATATATTAAAAACAATTGGCAAACAAGAAACAATTGATTACTTAGTCCTATAAATTGTTCAGTATTATAACTGGCTACTTAGTTGCCCATTTTCTCACCTTGTATAAATATGAAATCATTATCTCATTTCATAAGAAAGCAGTTTTAACAGAATTTGGCTCACAAATCCAAAAACTGATCTCACATCTATGCAAACACTAGATTCTCCTGGTTTATTTCCTCCATATGTGAACACTTCTTCTTTGAAAATCAAATGCATGATCTATTTCCTCTGCATAATCTGCAAATAATTTGGTTTTCTAAATAACAAAGAAAAACCCCAGGTAACTTTTGAAACCTGTTCTTAATATTTTCAATGTATTTTCATCTAGTAGACTAAATTAATGTGTTGTGTTTTGTAATTTCTTACACCATCAATACATCATATGAATTTTGTTTGTAAATGTAATATTTGTCAATGATTCAGTGACATTCATTTTGCCATGTAACTCTTATATAATGAAATATTAGCTAGCATTTTTGTTTCTAAAGACATTTTGTACAGAATTATACAAAATTATATTTCAGTTCATGTGCAACCTAAAACAATGATTTTTGTTGTTGTTTTTCCTGAAATTGGAGATATTTTCCTTTAAGTATTTATAAATGCTAATATTTTTATCACTTTTATAGGAATTTAGTATTTTAAAATGAACTTTTACATATTATACTATAGAATATGAATGTGAACAATTAATATGTCATGCAGAAAATTCCAATTTAAAACAGTAATTCAAAAAAATAAAGTTTTGGTAGTTTAAATCTTCTTGATTACCTTATGTTTGTGAGTGTCTTAGCCCATTTTTTTCCTCTTACACCAGAACATTTAAGATTTCTAATTTATAAAGAAAACATCTTGTTTTATCTCAGAATGTTCTAATCTGGAAAAGTCAAGTTCAGGGGAGCAATTCTAAGTTCATGCATCTGGGAGAGACACATTGTGCTTGCATTTGCAGTGGACAATGGCAGAGTAATGGGCAAGTATAAAAAGGCAAAGCACAAGTGGTTGACCTTCTTTATAAGAACCTGTTATTGTGGGAACCAATTCAGTATCTCTGCAAGAGGCAGAGAAGCATTAATCCATTCCTGAGTGTTCCTGGGCTGTGACCCAAACATTTTCTATGAGACTCTACTTTCTCTCACTGACACATTGAAAGATTAAGTTTCTAACCCATAAATTATGGAGTGATATGTTGAAGCCACAGCAGTCTGTTTATTATTATCAGCTTCAGTCTTGCACTACTCAATCTCCTCTTTTTGTTTTCTAAAGTGCCCCAGAAGTTTTCTTGTTATTCCTGTGATTTGTTTGACTATGGCTACATTTAGGAGCGCTGTCTGCTTCCAGGTTTCCACCCAAGATCATTTGAAGGAAGCAGGTAGTCCTGAGTGAAGATATACCTATTAACAATGCCTTGCTGAGCGGTGGAATGAGTTAGATTTTACAATTCAGTTCTATAACACTCTGATGGAGACTCAATTATGTCTTCTGTGAAGATCATAGATATGGATGTATATGTCTGCTTTCAAACAATTTAGAATTTGGTGGAGGTAAGGGAAATAAATGTACACCATTCAAAGAAAGAAATGATGAAAAAATAATTGCAATGTTAGCAGTTTAATCCAAGATCTGTGGTGCAAAGAAGAGGGAGTTTTATCTCTAGAGTCATTATTTCATCTTAAACTCAAGTTACTAGACTTTAGTAAAAGAGTATACAGACAAATAAACATGCTTTTCCATGAGAATGTTTGGGAAATCTTAAAGAGCTGACCAAGGGAAATAAAAATATATTTTTGAAAACATAAAATAAAATGTGTCAGTCCTTCCCCAAACAAATGTCTATGTCAGAAACAAATTTTCAATAATGAAAATTTTAAACCAATTATTTTCCCCTACTTTTATAATTCTCCAAAAATATAACATCTCCAGATCATTAAGGAAACATAAAACTCACACTTTTGCTGAATTCTTAATCTCAGTTCATGTTGAATGAAACAATACTTGGCTAATTTTTATATGTGCCTTCATGACCTGCTGTTACATGATTGTTGAGTAGTGTTTTAACTAAAAATCTGCAAGTATCTCAACATGGGACACTTCTTAGTTGATCATGTTAAAGAGGTGATATATACTTGGTTTTGCTTGTAATGATGCCTTTACAAAATGAAAAATTGCTACCATGACTTTACCTATCATTTTATATTAGTGGGTAGAAAAAAGTATTAACTATAGTTCTCATTCTATTCCATCGAAGCCAAATTCCATGCTGCCTCCATAGTAAATAGATGAATATTACTGGAGGCAAAATAAGTTCAAACATTAAGCTTATTTTCCTTCATATGCCTAGAGGAACTTAATAAGGTTTGCTCATACTTTAAAACAAATTTTACCACCGTGAGACAGATCTGCCATCTTCAATAATATAAGAGTATTTTCACATTTTTTCCATTTAAAGTAATGAGAGTCTCAGAAAGCTGCTTGTTTGTTTATCAAAACATGTCAAACTTTAATACACAGAGGAGTGGGTTTTTTTATAGGATTGTTAAAATTTTTGAGGTGATATTTCCAGGGGATGAGCATGTTTTTTTATCCATTTCTAAAGAAACCTAATTTAGAACATGTTACAAGCTAGGTTTCATCAACAAAGCAATTTAGAATAATACAAATGGACTTGATTAGTTAACAAGTCAGTGAAGCAAGCTGTTTTATGTATTTTTCACTGTTCACCTACATTAAAGAATGTATGTGTATTTAATTCATTCTTTATCATTAAATAAAATTTCTACAGTTATTTTGTCACTAAAAAAATCACAACATTTTATTCACTAGTGATCAATGCAGTGTTCTTCATCTCTTTGCCCGGCAGTCACTGAAGTATTTCACTACTTATGAAAGGTGTATGAATTCTCTTGTATGAAGATTATAACACAGTCACAGTATGGTGTTGCTAGATTTTTTTCCCCAAGATTTATATTTTGATAATTTTTGGTACATAAGATAGCATCTCACCTTTGGTTGAATCAACACTCTAAAGGTAATATAATAACTTAGGTGTTAAAAATATATTAAATGCTTATACATACCCAAGAAATCCATTTCAAAAGATTAGGTTCGTCCCGATATTCACTTGTGAAATATATTGGCACAAAAAGTAAGATATTGAATACAGTATGTAATTCACTTCTAGAAATTCAAGAAATTTGAAATTTTCTCAGGCACCTGATAAAAGATGCCATGTTAGCCTCATGTTTTTTCATCATAAACCACCACAAACTTTAGAGCTTCAAATAATAATTTATCATTTCTTTGTCCATTCATTAGTTCATTGCCATCTTCATCTTCCATTCAACAACGTGTTAAATTCTTCTGACATCTCATATTTCTTACTTCTTCATCTCTAACCAGCTGGCAACATTTTCGTCCTTTAAAAAGCTCTTGCTATTAAGATGAATGCATCCCCTTAAATTTCCTATCTTTACATTAACTGATTTTGAACCATTAACTACATTGTCCATAGCCTCTCACGGGAGTACAACGGATCTCTGAGTTACAACCAACCTGACATATGAACATATTTGGATTACAACTAGAATTTTAGTTTTAATTTATAGCCAAAGTTTTGAGTTATGACACAAATGCTGGTTACTTGCCTGGCCTCAGATACAGATTTAGTCCTTAAAGAACTCTGGAGGGAACATGACAACATCCTTTGCTATGTAGGGTTAAATGGGAAATTCTGAGTAATGTTGCTCTAAGGCCACTGAGAAATGCATATGCACAGAAGAGAATTTGAACGCTTGTATAGCCTGAGCTGTCATTGGCCAACTAGAGTTACACCACGCCCTCACAAACTGAGTTCAGAGGTCAAGGGTCTACTGTACCTGGATTAGTGTTGGGGTGACTAAGATAAAATAAATAACTAAAATATGATGCCAGGAATCTTGGAGAATATCAAGTGATTTTAAGATCCAGTACTGGGTTCACTCCGGGAAATCATGGAGAATACTCTAAGGACAAGGAAAGCAGGTAATATAGAACAAATAGGCTCAATAAAGGAGACAGGAGTGACAGTCATGATATCTTGGAAAAGTACAAGTCTGCTCTAGGTCAGAAGGATCAAGGACTATTAAAAACATTCCTTAGGTGAAAAAAGAAAAGAAATAGAGTATTTATTTACTGTAGTTAAATACCAGAAAAAATATAGTCTTAAAAGGCCTTTACATATCTGGCATTATATAATTGTATTTAAATTAAAATAAACCAAAGACATGTTAGAAAATTAACAGAAGTGTATAGCAAAAGATTGTACAGAAAAGGCAAATGTGATTACAGTCTCTTTATTGTTTTAATGCTGGGTGACATTTATGTAATCCTGACAATGTTAGATATGGACTATGTCCAAGAGAGCACACGAGAGAAGATAAATATCTGAGATGATGGATATGCTAATTGTTCTTCTGTGATCATTGGGTATTGATAAATATATTGAAATATCATACTCTACCTTATGAACCTGTAAAAATAGGTACAATTTCTACATTAATAAAAGTAATAAATAAAAAATCTTTTTCAAAATGAAAGAGTACAGAAAGTCAATTAACCTGATACAATAAAAATCAACAGGTTGTTTATGACGGTATAGAATAAAAAGATAGCAATCAAAATACATACCTTGGGAACATCCTCATAAGTGAAATAAATAGGTCACAGATGTGTAAATATAACATCTTTTCTCTGGTATGAGAAAAAGAGAATGTAAATGAGTTCTAGAATGTATGTTATATATTGTGAAATAGAAAACACTCAAAGTGAAATGGAGTGAAGGGATAAATAATGAGGGGGAAATAATAACATTATAACAAAAAAGGAAACAGAGCTTATGTATATAGGGGGCAGGGGTGGTAGAATGGGTAGGGGTATGGGAAAAATGAGAATTAAGTTGTGTCATATACTGGTACAAATTCTGATTGTTGAGTGCAATCATTGTGTGTATATGTAATGTACCAACAAATATTTCGATTTTAAAAAAATGTATATATATTTTTCAAAGATGTGGAAATAAGTGCAATAATCAAGAGACAGAAGAAAAATACTATTACTTCAGGAGAATGGTAAATGGAATCACTCTTTCCCTTACAGGCACTTCAGTGTCTGTAGATTTTTATATTTTTCTCTAGTTTACTTTTAATACATATTGAAATAATGCAAAGAATGTGTTTTATTCATATACATTTTGGTCAATGAGGAGTCATAAAACTATACTAGATTCCAAGCTTCAGGAATTTAAACAATATAAAATTCTACTTTAAAATATTGGTAACTTAGTCTTCCTCTGTAATTGGCAAAGGAAAAATTCCAACACTCAGTTGATGATTAATCATGTAGAGAGTACTGAATTCTAAATATGCACTATGGTTTTGTTGTCTATAAATATACACAATACATTTTATTTTGTAAATTAAGCAGGTAAGAGATTCACAACAATAGCTATAAAATAGAGTCATTGGAAGAATTATGGAATACATTTATCTTTGTTCTCTTTGTGTCTGTTTATTTCTCAAAATAAAGTATGGTACCCAACATTCTTCTTATGTTGGTATAATTTGACACAATATCCATATGAAGAGATGAAGAGATATGAATGCTGCTACCAACCTGACCTACTGCTTTACATGAACCTGGAGCACCACTCCATAACAGTGCCAACCAGGAAGTACATGTACAAAGGATACACTGGAAGGAGGAAAGATTCCACTTCTGGTGTGGAGAGAATTCGGAGTGGTAATATTGCATTACTCAGATGGTATGCAGTTGGAAAATTATAAATGACTTACTTCCCTAATTTCCCATACAATATTTCAGACTAGAGTTGAAACTAACTGGAGCCTGGACTGAAAGATCTCAAGAAATTTTTACTTTAGGAGAACAACATTCAACACAGACACTGCCTCTAATGTGCTGATAGTGAACAGACAGTTATAGGCAGCCACTACTCCCAGGACTAATTTTCTCAAACTTGCCTGGATCAGAAAAGGTGGAGTATTTTAGTAGCTGACTTTAACACTTTAATGGTTTTTCTTTCAAAGACGCTATGAAAATTTAGGAATGGTCTAAGGATATGCCTTAAAACAGGTCAGTATCGGGATTGCGTTGAATGTGTAGAGTAGTTTTGGGAGTATAGCCATTTTGACAATATTGGTTCTTCCTACCCAGGAGCAAGGTATGTCTTTCCATTTTTTGATATCATCTTCTATCTCCTTTTTCAGAGTGCTATAGTTTTCAGAGTAGAGGTCTTTCACCTCCTTTGTTAGATTGATTCCTAAGTATTTTATTTTTT
>PVIR01008839.1:0-55199 GCA_004026965.1 Petromus typicus | reverse complement strand
AAAAAGACGTTAGAATTGTGGTTGGAGGCCTGCATGCCTCCCTAGAGGAAAATAGCACCCTGAGATTAAGCTGGAATTATCAACCCTTAGTCCAGTGGGCCCAGGTATGGACCAGACCCATAGGTGACAGAACATCTGGATTGATACTCCCCTCCCTTCCCCAATATCTTCTGGTCTTCCCTCATATTCTTGCTGCATTACTCATTTCCCTATTGGATCAATATTAACTAAGTGGCGATGCTGGTAATTCCATAATTTGACCCATGCTGTGGACACATTGTGACTTTGCTGTATAAAGGCCTTGGTGGTCACCCATCTGGGATCCTTCCTGAAATCCAGGAGCTAACCCTCACCCCCCATAAAACTCTAACTTCCTGCTTTGGTTCATGATTTTCTTTTTTTGAGACAGGGTGTCGCTTTGTAGTCCAGGCTGGCCCTGAGCTCAGCCTCAAACTCACATCACAGCAATCCTCCTGCCTCTGCCTCCCGAGTGCTGGGATTACAGGCGTGAGCCACCACGCCTGGCACTGTGGTATGCGTGCGGTACTGATTATGAGTGGGCATGAGTGATTATGAGTGGTACTGATTATGAGTGGGCATGATTATGAGTGGGCACAAGGGCCCGGCTGGATTCCCCGGTAACCACATACCATCCTGGGCGTGGAGACTCACGCCCAGCAGCAATCAGTACCGCAAACCACAGTGCCGGGCGTGGTGGCTCACACCTATAATCCCAGCACTCAGGAGGCAGAGGCAGGAGGATTGCTGTGATGTGAGTCTGAGGCAGAGCTCAGGGCCAGCCTGAACCACAAAGCGAGACCCTGTCTTCAAAAACAAAAAAACCCAAAAAACCTCTGTTGAGAAGGGAGGGGAGAAACAGAAATGTGGGTACAGATACGGTGGGGACCAGTCAAGGGGAGATATTAGGATTGGCTGAGAAATGTGGCGTCCCTGCTTGCCAAGGGAGAGGATTCCCCTCAGGCAGAGACTGGTCCGATGGGACCGCTGCATCTCTTCTCTTCCTGGCGCTGGGGCTGGAGGCTGACTCCAGTGGGCTGCATCTCCTGGCTCCCTGCCCTCCAGTTCTAAGTGGGTTTGGTCAATGGGCAGGGCTGGGAGGTGAAAGAGTGTGGGAGGGCAGAGTTCGGATCTTCTCTTTGGCCCACCCCCACTGTCCCTCCACGATGACAGCTCCTCCAGGTGACCCCCATCTCCTCATTGCCAGCTCACCAAAGGCTGGAGAGCATTCTACCCTCTCCTCTCCTTCGGACCTAAGGGTGGCAGAGGCTGCACCTCCACATTCCGGCGTTTCTCCTCGCCTGTGCCACTGCTCTTGGTTAATGGTTAATTGTCCTACCTCACCTGCCCCGGAAATGGAACCCCCTGTGGGGAAAGCTGCTTCCGGCTGACCCTAGATAGTGTGGTACAGGGTCTAAGCTAGTATCCCAGCGTTTGAAAACTTTGACCCACAAGACCAGACAGAGGTGCCATGCGGAGGTGGCCTGGAGAAAAATGGTGACCACAGAGGACAACAGCAAAGTTCAGACCTCTCGCATGCATGGGCTGCTCCTTCCTCAGGTCCTACTGACCAGGTTCCTGCAAACTATAGATCTGGTGTTGCCCAAAATTCAAAGTGTTTTTGTTGTTGTTGCTGTTTTGCGTTTTGTTTTGTACTGGGGATTGAATCCAGGATCATTGCATTGAGCTACATCTCAGCCTTTATTTAAAAGGCTTTTTTGCTTTAAATTTTGAGATGGTCTCATTAAGTCACTAAATTTCCCAGGCTGAGTTTGCATTTTCCACCCCCCTGCCTAAGTCTCCCCATGTGCTGGGATTTCAGGCAGGCACCATGTAGCAGCTCAGAAATGTAGATTTTTCACTTTTTTGTTTTTAAAGTAAAGTTTAAAAACATTGGGGCTGGGGATGTAGTTTAAGCACAAGGTCTTGAGTTTGATACTTGGTACCACAGAAAAATAAGAACAAAACAAAACAAAAACAATGAGAACCCAGCAGGAGAGTGGGTAAGACAGCATCTGGGAAGGTCCAGCATTCAGGAGAGCAGTACTATCCTCACATCAGCCGCTGAGTTTTTTTTTTTTAATTTCCTTTTTTAGGGTCTCACTATGTAGCTCAGGTTGGATTTGAACTGTGTAGCCTTGATCTCTCAGCAATCCTCCTGCCTGCGCCTGCTGGGATTACAGGCATGTGGTGACACGCCCAGGCGCTGAAGCTCTTGATGGAGGGAATTTATCTGAGCAGCCCTTCTGGTTGCTGCCCAGGCTTCAGGGTCCAAATACTAAAATGTTTATGTGGCGTGGAAGCTGCACAATATTCCAGCCTGAAACAAGGCCCTGGATCTCAGTGGCACCAGTGCTGACCAGCAGAACCCGGCTGTGTACCCAGACAGGTTTCGGGGAGGACTGTGGGTGAATCCACAGACCCCACCTTCCTCTCCAGTTTATCCGGGTCTGTATCACTCTGTCTCCAGGTGGGCCATGCCCTCTACTTGGGCCGCCTTTTCCTCCCCCTGGTCCCGACCACACATACCTCCAACCTTTGTTAACTCCAAGGCCTTCCTACATTGACTGCCACAGCCCATGGACGCCCTGTCCTTGCCCACAGCCGAGCACCGGATTCCCCTCCCCGTTGGCCCAGTGTGTAACTGCGGTCCTGGAAGAGGGTGTGATGGAGCTGTGGGGGTCCCTCCCCTCCCCCAGGGATGGCCCACCACCACCCTGCCCTTTGCCCATGGAAGGGTCTGGCCAAAGCAGGCCGACCTCCGTCCCTCAGGGAGTCGCTTCCTCGCCACATATCGTGGGGTCCAGGAGAGTCTCGTGGACCGGCCCTGGCCGTCGGGGCGGGGGGTCCCGGAGTGGAGGAAGGCGGGCTGGGCCAGGAAGAAGGATGCTCCGAGGGGCTGGACCCCTGTAGGCGTCCTGAGGATCGGCGGATGTGGAAAAGCAGTGAGCTCCACAAGCGCTTGGGAACAAACCTGCTGCACCCCGCTCTAAGCGCCGCTCTCCGGGCGACCCCGTGTGACCGGAAGTGCTCCCCCTTGGGCACGAGCGGGGCGGGGCCGCAGGCGGCACTTCCGGTGCCCACGCGCCGCCGCCACCGCCGCCGCCTCCGCCTCCCAGCTCGCGGCCGTCACTTTGTGTCGCGCTGCCCCAGCGGCCCGCAGGCCCCGGCCCCGCGTCCAGCCCGCGGCTCGGTCCGTCTGGCGCGCGCGGTGAGTGAGTCGCGCGAAGAGGCGGCGGCAGGACGGGCCGGGTGGACGCCTGGTGCGCGAGGCCTCGGGGCGGCCGGTGTGGAACGTGGGGTGGCCGTGGCGCTAAGGAGCCCCACCTGGGTGCAAAACTGGCCATCGTAGCTACGCCCACGGCACGAAAGGCCCGCGGATCCCCCGCTTCCTCCCAGAGCCTTGCGCGGGGCGGGGAAGCCGCGACCCTCAGGCCGCGGGGCAGCAGGCAGGGCTGAGGGGCGGGCTGGGGAGACACGCGCGACACTTGGGGAGGTGCCTGGTGCCGCCACCGCCTCTCCTCGGCGGGAGGCTGGGCTGCTCTCCGCCCTCGCCCCCGCCCCCGGTGACACACCCATCCTGGAGGTGTTGTCAACCCAGTGGTCTTTTTGCAGGCGGTGGGGGCCAGATGAGTCCCTTGAGAAGAGGGAGGCGAGACGGCTTGTCCTGGCGCCCCCGCAGCATGCTTTGTGACCTTGGGATGTGGGAGTGTCAGAGTCTCTCCTCCTTTCTGCAAATGGAGGCCCAGCTGAACTGCTAGGGGAACAGCTCAGAGGTGGGATGGAGAATGGGGCCGGCCTTTGGTAGGAGGTGATGGGGACGGGGAGGGGTAGGTGTAGATACCAGGAGGATCAGGCCACTTGCTCTGCTTGTGTGGGGTGAGGTTGGCACTCGGTTCTCTTTAACAAGTATTGGCAGGTCTGGGGAGCTGGTTGGCCTGGTGAAGGGGTTACCCTGGATCTCGGATGGCCCTCACGGATACACCTGCAACAGGAGCAAGCCCAGGTAGAGTGGGGGCTCCTGAGACCCACAAACAGACAGGGTTGTGGTGGCCAGGAAAGAAGACCAGAGCACCGCTGAGGTCCACGGGGCCACGTGCACACACTTATCTCTTGCATGTCCCCATGGGTTTCCTTGGATTTGGGACTTTTTTAGAGTTTCTAACAGTTTTCAGGCTTTGCCACTTCTTTCTGTCCTTGCTCACTCCCTTCTCATGAAAGATATCTTGTCATTCCCAGTTGTGCATATCTGTTCCACCGTGTCCTAGGGTGCAGGGCAGCAGTGGAAAGGAGGATCTGGGAGATCCGGGGATGAGACTTGATGAGACAGCTTACCTGACTCCCTGTGGCTTCTGACTTGGAATTGGAGACAAGGGGAAATGAGCAGAGTAAGTTTCCAGGGAGCTGACAGACTGGAGAGGAAGGGGATATGTGGGTCTAAGAAAGGCAGGGAGATGCTAGGGCCTGGGCTGTGGGAATGTTCACTGACTGACCCAAAGCCCATTTTCTGAGCATTGGTTCTGAACCCAGAGTGAGGCACGTGAGTGTCTGCCTGGCTGTGCTCGGCCCTAGGCTGGCTGCTGTGGGCGAGTGACCTCTGCAGAGGCTGGACCTCCCTCTTGTGTGGTCACCAGTGGGAGACTTCTTGGGAGAAGTGACTTTACCCAGTGTCCCTTTAGAGCCAAAGGCTCCACTGCTTCTGGGGTGGGTTCTAGTTCAAAGGATCTCTGTGGTTGAGTTTATGTCTGTCACATTAACTGTTGGCTTTAGTCCATTCTTCAGGAAGTCTTGGAGTGCTTTACTTCTGTGTGTTTGGAATGGTGGGATTCAGAGGGCAGGTAAAGGGAGATCTTACACTCCTTCATTTGATGAGTCTGAGGTAAAGAATGTGTAGATGTCACCAGGGAAGAGTACCAGGAACTGTGAGTGACTGGGCTCAGGGTGGCCACCTGTGGAAGGTCATCGAAGGGGAAGGAGTTCCAGGGAGGGAGAATGGCACATGCAAAGGTCCTGAGGTGGTGACCATGGGCCCCTTACTCCAAATCCATGAGTAACAACCTGGCCTTGGGCCCATGGGACAGTGCCCATTCCATGTGGTGGTCAGGCAGGAAGTTCTTCTGGTGTTTGGGCTCAGCTTGAATTTGCAGCGTGAGGTCTGAAGTGGATGGCAACTGGGAAGCCACTGCTGAGTATTCTCAGTGCCCTTTGTGTTGGGCAGGGCTGCAGCCTTGGGCAACATGAGGCACACGAGAAACATGAGATACGTGTACTTCTATACTTCAGGTATGGTGGAGGCAAGGAGGTGGACTCCTAAGAAAGGCCAGAGGCGTGAAGGCCATTGGCAGAATGGTCAGGACCAGGGTGGCTTCTAGTGGCAGGTGTCCCAGGCTTGGCTTGGGCACACCTACATTAAGATGTGGAGTGGCCTGGTTGTCAAAGTGTGGGTTTTAATGCAGCTGCTCAGAGCAGTTTAGAGAAAGTGTGTGCTGCTGGTTTAGAAGGTGATGGGTGGGTGTAAGAGCCAGTTCCTGGGCAGTGCTGCTAGGTTGTCCTAGAAATACAGGGCGCAACATCTGACTGTTTGCACAACCCCAGGCATCTCTACCTGGAGGGCACAAGTCTGGTTTCTGAGGCACACGTGTCCTCTGCTAGAGTTGGCTGAGCTGTAGTGGCCTGGTGTTGCCCAGTGGCCTGACAGTCCAGGATCCTTCAGGACTTGTGTCCCTAACTCCAGTGTCTGGCAGTGGGCTGGACTCGCTTTGGAAATGTCCCTGTTCAGGTCCAAGACACTGATGGGGGCAGGTGCCAGGTGATGAATCCAATCTTGGGCTCTTGCCCCAGAAGGGGCTACAGAAACTCCATAAAACATAAAACCTTGAGGCCAGGGATTCAGCTCAGTGGTGCTGTGCCTGCCTCAGAAGCACAAGGTCCTGCGTTTATTTCCAATACTGGAAAAAACAAACGAGACATAACAAAAACACAACAGCCCTACTCTTGGAACCACAGACAGATGAGGAATGTGTGACTGGCAGGGAGCTGCGCCCCCCAAAACCTCTTATTCTTGGGCTCTGGACTGTGTGGCTTCATCCCGGGTCTGCGTGAGACCCCGGGCTGGTCACCTGTTTCATCAGAAGGAAGCTAGGATCCTGAAGCTCCTTGGGGATTGGTGCTCCAGCCCACAAGATTCTCTGAACCCCAGACTTCATGAAATGCCAGAAGGCATTATCCATGCTTGCCGAGCCACAGCCAGGTCTGTGGCCCACTGAGCTTCTCAGACACCCAGGACAGAGCTGAGGGGGGAGGGCAGATGCAGCGGTGGTGTGTGCTAATGGCTCCTCGCCCACAACTTGCAGGAAGGAGCCCAGCCGGCTGGCTTTTCCATGTTGGTCTCACCTATCTTTCTCTGAAGAGACCATTGAAGCTGTCTGTCCCCTTCTGCTGGCCCGCAGTGTGTCTGCTGGGGCTTGGCACATGTGTGCCGAGTACTGGGTAAGCTCTGCCTCCTCGGTGCTCATAGATCACATTTGCCCATTTCAGTGAAATGTAGACCACCCTGGGCTGTGCTGTCTGGACTCCACGTGTCTCAAGGTCCTCGAGGGTAAAGAGCGGTGAGCAGTACTCGACTCACTGGGTGTATGGCCGCTGGTGGGGAAGCATGGGGGCTGTGTCTCCGGATCATGGGGGAGGCTGTTCAGGTAGCCTCTCTGAGGACTGAGCATGCCTGTTGCACTACAGAAGACATCAGAGTGGGCCTGGTCCTCCCATCGCCCCGGTGACTTCACTGCATCACCCATCTGTGTTTCAGGCTGGGCAGAAGCTCACGCCCAGGGATGATGGCAGCCCTCCGTACCACTCCAGATTCCCCAGCTGCCCAACTCGAGAGGGTAGAGGATGGGTCTGAATGCACTCCTGACCAGGAGGAGGGTGAAGAGAAGGGAAAAGACACGCAGGAGGTGGAAGAAGAGGAGGAAGAGGAGATAGTCGTGGAAGAAGAGGCAGAGGACCTGATAGAAGTGGTGGAGGAGCCTGAAGTGCAGGAGGTGGCGGAGGTGGAGGTGGAGGCAGAGTTTGAGGAGAATGAAGATGATGATGATGATGATGATGACGATGATAGTGTGGAAGAAGTGGTCGCAGGGGATCAGAGTTCGGGGCTGGGGACCCAGGAACAACTTAGCTATGGTGGTGACGCCAAGTCCCCAGCCTTGGAAAAGGGTAAGAAAAAGGAGCCAGTCCCTGGGGAAGGGAAGGGAAGGCCAGGACTTGGCTAGACCAGGAGAGGTTCTGGAGCTGAGATAGAGAGGCAGGGTCTCACTTTTTTTCAGAGTTTGTCCACTGAGCTAGTTCCACAGCCTTTTATTTTTCACAGCGGACCCTTGAGTTATGACTGGCCTAACATATGAACAACTTGAATTATGACTGGAATACACTAGGAAAATTATTGGTGTTTTTGGTAAATTCTGCACATTATACAATCCTTTTTTATGAAAAGGTTAGTTAAGAAGTGCTTTGGGAGGTTCAAATCACATTGGTGTTCCCATTATTTCTCATGGGAAAAATAGTCTTGACTTATAATCAACTTGAGTTATAACCAGCCTCAATGAACAAATTCAGTTTCTGAGTCTACTGTATTTCTTATGGGGAAGAATAGTCTTGACTTACAAACAACTTGAGTTATAACCGCCCCTTGAGAGAAAATTGAGTTAGTAAGTCAAGGGTCCACTGTATTTTTGAGAAAAGATTTTGTTAAGTCACTAAACTGTCCAGGCTGAGCTTGAACTTGTGCTTTTCCTGCCTCAGCCTCCCATAGTGCCGGGATTATAGGTATACGTCCCCATATCCGGCGACATGCCCAGCTTTTGAAAAGAGGAAGAAGCTGGGAGCTCCAGCCCTGCCTGTTAGCTGGGCCAAAGATGGCTGGGGTGACCAGAACAGGTGTTTGTGGGCACCTGGCCCCTGAGGGATCTTTCATCTTAGCCCTGCAGATGTGCCAGGGTCCAGCCACTCCCCAGGATGAAGATCTGGAGGAAGAAGAAGAGGAAGATGAGGATGACGAGGAGGATTTCCTGACAGCTGGTTCTCAGGTGAGCTGCCATCTCAGTTGGAGTCAGGTAACCTGGGCAGGGTTTCTCTGGGGCAGCTTCCAGCTGCAGTCCTGGAGGACTCTGAAGGGCGGGGTGTGGGATCCTCAAGGCTGCAGGTCCCAGGCTCCCTGAGTGGTTTCTTTCCCAGGCAATTGGGTTGTTTTGATTTTTGTTTTGTCTGCCACCCACTTATCTGTAGCACACATGGTGACTTTAGAGGGCTGGCTGTCCCCTCACCTGGTGCCGTTTGTCCACCCTGGAGTGGCCCCTCTGGCTGCTGAGGTGGCCGCATTGTCTGCTTAGATCAGACTGTGTGAAGTCGGAAGGGTTGTGGGGCTTGGGCTTCATCGCCTTTTGCCCTCTGTGTGAATCCTGCCTCTGGCCCAGAAAAGCTGGGTGGTTTACCCTCTCTGGGCTTCAGTTCCTGGTCTCTGGATGGAACAGGGCCCCACCTTCAGGGGTGGCTAAAAGCCTTCTGTAGATATTAATAATGGGGTGCTGGGCTGTGCCCCATGGGGGTCCACGTCGTAGGCCTCAGTGTGGTTTCTGTGACTGGACTACATGGCTGTGTAGGTACTCTGCCCCTCACACAGGGCAGCTGAGGGCAGGGTCTGGGGCCTGTGCCTTCTAGGGACTGGTGACCTTTGAAGATGTGGCTGTATACTTCTCCCTGGAAGAGTGGGAAAGGCTGGATGCGGACCAGAGGGGCCTCTACCGGGAAGTGATGCAAGAAAACTATGGGATCCTGCTGTCCTTGGGTAAGCAAAGGCCTTGTATCCTGAGAGGCAGCCTACAGGGCTTGTCTGCCTGAGAGCAGTGCTTTGGAGCGCCAGGACCAGGCACCAACTCCCAGGGAAGCCCTGTAAGCACCTTGGCCTCTCAGTGGGGCTGAAGGGTGTCGGAACCAGGTGGAACGGCTGACCCCACACCAGGGTCTGTGCTGCACAGCAGGGCAGGGTGTGGCAAGTGTGGCCCCAGCAGGGGAGGAATGTGGGAAGAAGGCAGGGTGGTGAGGGCAGTGCCTGAGGGAAAGGAGGTCGCAGCTCCCACACAAGAGCAAGGCGGGTGGGAAACCGGAGAGAATCTGAGCACACCGGGGGCAGCACAGGGTCCTCTGTGATGGCCACCACTTGTTCCTCTCCTGGACAGGATACCCAGTCCCCAAGCCAGACCTGATCTTCCGCCTGGAACAAGGGGAAGATCCTTGGGTCCCAGATAGCCCCCATCCTGAGGAGGGAGACATCGTCACTGGCGTCTATACAGGTGAGCTGTGTGCCATCCTCTGTCTCTGCTTCTTGGGTCCCCTTGGTCCAACTCCAGAGAGGCTCAGGAGCTAGAAAGGCCTTTGAGAACCTTACAAATGATTGCCCGTCCCCACCTTGGAGCTGGTGATTTTTTTTTGTAAGTGAAGATACTTGTCGAGTTGGTGTTTTAGAGCTGAGACTAGTACAAGGAGCCTCGCAGACTGTGGCTGAGTCATCTGAATCTCAGACTAAAGCCATTTCTCTGGCTTTTCTACCCACTTGGCCATTTCTATGAAATCGTCCTCTTCAGCCTTGCCTGTCCTTCCATGAAGGCCACGGGGAGGCCTCCCACCTTCGTGAGCAGTTTGGGGCTTTTGGAGAGGGGATTTTTGGATGTCTGTGATGACAGATTTCTCTGCAGTTCTTGGAACTAATTCTGGCTCTCTTCTTTCACCTCTCCGAGTCCAGCTTTATTCATTTGGAGAGTGAATTAGAACTAGTATGTTCCTGTGATCCCAGTGCTCTGACATGCCGAGGCAGGAGGGTTGCAAGTTCAGCTTCAGGCTGGGCTATGTAGTAGTTCAGTGAGACCCTGTCTCAGAAGGAAAAATAAAAAGGGCTGGGGTGGAGATCAGCGTGAAGACCCCAAGTTCCAGTTTTGGCATTGGCAAATAAACAAACAAAACACAACATACAAAGAATTTGAAGTAATTTTGACTACCCAGAGGCTCGAACCTGAGCACATCAGACTTCTGCTGAATTGAGGTTCTCAGTGGGGTGTGCAAGTCTTGGTCAGGTTCTGAGATACTCTTGGCCCATAGGCATCTGGGGCTGGATCACCATCAGTTTAGAGAGAGGCTTTTAAAGTAAACCTCCAGCCTGGTGTAGTGGTGCCAGCTGAGGCAGGAGGATCAGGAGTTTGAGGCCAGCCTGTGCAACACAGTGAGGTTTTTCCCCCCAAAACCCAAAACATAACAAATAATACATCCCAGTAACACCTGCACATGTACTTTATTTTCATAATACCACCTGTAGATTGCAGGTGGTATTTCTCTGAGGACCTTGGTGAGGAGTGGCTGCTATTTATAGACACATTCAGAAAAGCCACCTGGGGCCAAGGATTTAGCTCAGTGGTGTCGTGCCTGCCTGACAAGCACAAGGTCCTGAGTTCAGTCCCTGGTACGGGTAGGGGACAAGAAAAGCGACGTGGAGGCCAGTGCTGGCCAGTCTCTTCGTGTGTGGTATAGATGTGCCCCTGTTCTCCATGGAGGGTCCTGGATTAGAACCTGTTCATTCTCAAGCTAGGTGGTGTAGGGCTCATTTTAGTTAAGGTGACATGCATTGTGTCCCTTGTGCACCTGTGCGGGGCTTGAAGCTCTCTTGGAGTTCTGGCCTTCCGCCCTCTTCTGTAGCCAGTCATCGTGCTGGGGCTGATGGGCCTGAGAGGCCCCTGGCCCAGTCCTGTCTGCAGAGTCATTGAGGGTGGGGGGGGGTGGAGGGGCAGGATCCAGGCAGATTATGATGAGCCGTGTGCCTGCTTGAAGGGGATGCAGATATGGTGGCTAAGGCCGGGGAGCTCAGGCAGAGTGCAGGAGCCTCAGGCTATCCTTAGCTGTGATGACAGTTGTGGCTGAATGGCATCTTCCCATATCCATCCCGCTCAGCTGAGCCACTTTGGGTGGAGAGCTGCTGGGTGTAGGCAGGACAGATGCCGTCTGTTCCAGGATGACATTTTGCCTTAGTAGGTTATAGACCTGCAAAACACAAGTGCTGCTTTCCTCATCTGTGCTCCTTGATGGACCGCACGTGGCATTTGTGCTCTGGCCACTTCCCTCCATTTAGGTGCCATCACCTCCTGAGGGCTCTTCAGAGCCCTTGGTTGGCCTTGAGCCCCTGCTCCAGGACCCACCTCCCATTTGCCTCCAGCTCTCATTCCCTTTTTATTTGAGATACTAGGGATTGAACCCAGGACCATCTACATGCTAAGCAAGAACTCTACCACTGAGCCACATTCCCAGCCTTTATTTTTAATCTTTTAAACACATTTCTCAGACAGGGTCTTTGTAAGTTACCCAGGGTGCGCTTGAACTTTTTGATCTTCCTGCCTCAGCCTTCCAGAGTGCTGGGAGTCTAAGCATGTGCCCTGTGCCCAGCTCTGCCTTCCCTTCTTACTTGGCTTAGATTGCAGTGTCCTTGCTCCTTGGGAATGCCCTGTGGGTTGCTAGAGAGACTCCTGCTCTTGGCTGAGCCCCATATCCTGCACTGGAGCAGAAAACAGTGCCGGAGAAACAGTCTCTGGGCCCTGTAGGACAGTCCTGTGTCCGTGCAAGGCTGGCCTTTCTGCTCACTGAGATGGGCCCTTCAACACTGGTTTCCCTGCTGCTTCCTGGCACTGAATCCACCCCACCTACCCACACCTATTTTCTCTCCGCTGGGTGCACTCTCCTGTGCACTCTCCTCTCTCCCTGAATAACTAAGTCCTGAATACCCTGTTCTCAGTGCCCTCATTTCCAAACTGTCCAGCTCTGATTTTGTCTGTTGTCTGGACTCCTCTTAGTCTCTGATGTGCATCTCTGAGCACATCAGAACTCAAAGTGTGCATGCTGGCTGTGCCCCGGGCAGATGCCCACAGACTGCCCAGTGGTCCCAATCATGCTGCCTTTTTCCATTCACGGGCTAGTTGGCAGTCTTGTGGCTACCAGTGTCCCTGAGCTGCTGGCTGCCTTACCCCTCAGAGGCAACTACAAGGGTAATTTGTGTTGGCATCTGGAATGTAGTTGAACTCTACAAAGCCATGAAGTCCACCACCCTCCAGGGTCCTCCACATCCCCTTGGGTTCTGCTCTGAACACCCTTTGTCTGTAGAGCCTCCTAGCCTAGGGGCCTTTGTTCCAGCTGCCTTTCTGGTGGGATCTTGAGCACCCTTTGCCTGGCTGGCTCAGTTCTTAGGCCCCCTTTTGTTGCATGTTCTTTGGCCTCTTTGGCTTTAGCCCCCATTTTCTGGGATGTTCCTAGTGTTCTAGACTTGGTGGCAGCTTCCTTAGTCTGTAGGTGCTGTGCTAGAACTGAGCCGGCCCTTCAAGGGCAGCTCCAGAAGGCTGGCCAGGGACCCCAAGCCCTTGGTGCTGCTCCTGTCCCACTTGAAGAGGAGAAAAACAGCACCGAGGACTGATCCAGTTTAAACATCACAGTGCACAGAACAAAGATGGGGTTTAAAAGGCGGTGAGAGGCGGAGACACCCTGAGATGAGAGAACCTGCAATAAGCGAGCAAGTGGAGCTGCTGTCCTGGAGCCCTTAAGTCTCCCCCAGCCCCAGCAGGCCCAGGGGGCACCAGCCTGGGACACCTCGGAAGGCCCTTCCCTCAGTTGGGTTTTACATCCAAGGCCCCCTGTTTGGTATGGCTGTCACGAATCTCCCTGTTAGTCTAGCCGAAGGACCAGGGCTTGAGTCCCATTTTGCCCTAGACCCCAAGGCTTGGTGCAGGTGGAGGGGCACGAGGGGACCAGTGGTGGGCACCTCCTTCTTGATTCCTATCCTTCTCTGAGCCTGTCTTGAATTTCTGTGCCTGGATGGAAACAAGTATGGCTGCTGGAGAGCCATGCAGCCCAGGGCAAGTGCTGATCTTAGGGAGCTCAGGACAGGTTATCAGGCAGGGAAACCCACAGCTCTGACTCACCTGGAAGGCCAGGCTACCTTGGACCTGCAGGGCAGGTCATGGATCCCCAGATGGGCCAAGGTGGCCCAAGGGGGTGTCAGACAGTGTTGAACCAGTGGCTGATGTGTTTGGGGTTCATTCATCAGCCCTGAGCCATCCGCACAGCAGCTGGGGTGACATCTTCCCAGCTGTGGGCCCTTACTGGGGGTATCTGAGGACCTTTGCTTTCAGGACCACTAGCCAATAGTGGGAGACAGCCAACTTCCTGCCTAGATAAACGAGGGCCCGGATAGAAATGAAGGGGGCTCCTGTGCTGGTGGCCTTCTGGGTGACGTGGAAGACCACCGGACTGTCTCTAGGGACCCGCAGGCTACAGGGCCTCTCGTAGGGAGCCCTGACAAGTGCTGGTGATGGAGTAGCACCAGGATGGCTAGTCCAGGGGCAAACAGCCCGTTAGCGGCCCGCCTAGGGTTAGGAATTGGGACTCAGGCTGTTAGTGGGGATCTGTGACCACATGAACCTGGCAACAGGAAAGAGGCACAGCCTGTTATAATTGAGGAACAGCAGAATGAGCAGGTGGAGAACAAGGATAAGCAGCAGGGGTGGCCTTGGGGAATCTGTAGTGATACAGAGAGGAGGGCAGCGTCTGGTAGCTACAGTGGTAGCACCCTTGTAGACATGTTATGCACACTTATTCCTTGCAGCGGTTTCAAAATGAGAATTCCGGTACTACTATCATCATTTTACAGATGGGTAAACTGACACTGATTTAACCACCATTCCACAGACAGCAAGAGGTAGAGGGGTGGTTCAGGCCCCAGCAGAGTCGGTGCCCTTGAGCTGCCCTGGAGATCCAGCTGAGAGAGAGTGGTAAAGGGACTCCCTCCTGGCCCAGGTAGAAATGAGCTGAGCAGGATCAGCTTGCAGGAGAACCTCTGGCATGGGGCACAGAGGTGTGTTAAGTGATACCAAGATCTTCCAGAGCCCAGTGTTGAGCTTGAGGGGATGGAGACCTTCCCAGACCAACACCACCAAGCAGTACTCACTTTAGGCAACAGGTGGGAGATATCAGTGTGGCAGCCTGAAGTCTTTAGTGCATTCCTGTGGCACCGCCCTGCCCAGGTGGCCTTTGTTTAAACTTCCCCTGCACTGGCTCTGCTCACTGGCCCCTTCACACTGTGCAGAAGCCTGTTTCCCTGAGGTCTCGGGGTCTCAGCTCAGGACCCAGACCACGAAGTTGTCCTTGTGGGTGAGCCTAGGAAGGTTCTCTCCCCCTGGACAGCTGAGTGTGAGCCCTTGATTTGCCCCTGCATTTATCCGTAATGCCCTGGGATCCCCGTGGATCACTGCCAAGGTCAGGTCCTTGGAGTGAATGTTAGGTGCAAGAGCGTGAAATGCCAGGCCCGTCTCCAGGGCACACCCCTTCCTGTTCTGGATGAAGTGGTTGTGTCTGTGGTTGGTGGGCCACTGTCCCCCAGCTGTTGGGACTCAGCCAGAACCCCTCCTGACCTGATTGTCCTGCCTGCTTCTAGTTGGGGTCTGACAAGTAGACTAATAACTCTTCACCTGGATCCCAAAAGGGCTGTGGGTCTGAAAGCCAGCAGCCTTCCTAGGAGCCCCATCGCTAGAGGGGCTGTTAGACGAGTGGGGGGTGTGTCCCCCACTCCAGGGCCCAGACCTGCTGACCTGGGGCCACTTTGGCATCAGAAAATGAGACCAGAACCTGGCCTTGGGATCAGGTGGCCCCTGAGTCTCTCCAGCCCTCCCTTCCCCAATGGCCCAGTACCTCTTGAGCTCTTGTCTTGGGATGTGGCCAGCTCTGACTTCCCCAGGACTCCAGTGCCCTCCTCTCCTTCCCGGGGAGTCAGCAGTGGCCTGTCACCTTGTTGCATGTTCAGGTATAGTCTCATGCTTGTCTCTATTTTTGGACAGGTGGCTATGGCACCTCCAGGGTTAGGGCTGAGGTTTCAGATTCCGTCAGGATTGGGAGGTTCTGCAGTGTCCTGTGGGGCAGGGGGGGCAACCTCTCCACGAGACCTGCTCTCAGACTCGGGGAAAGGTTCACTGGAGGTGCCTGTGTCAGGCAGTCACTGGGCCTGGTGTTAAGCTGCAGATGTGCTACACGGTCACTGATCCTTGACTAGGTCCTGAGGGGCACAGACTGACCCTGTCAGCAACCTGCTAGGAAGTTCCTTCGCCTGCGATTCCCTGCCCTGGGGTGTGCTGGTTAAGACAGTACTCAGTAAGACTCACATCAGAGTGAGCCCAGACTGACTCTCTCTGGCCTGAGGGGTACGCCAGCTTTCCTAGATTGGAGAATTCAGCTGAACAAGAGCACTCAGGGAGACGGAACTGGATCTTTTCTGTGCCCCTCAAGGGGGACAGCCTCTTGTCATTCAGCTGGCCGTGGATGGCAGCTGGTGTTACTCGGCTTAAGAATAAACTTAAGGGCTGGGGAATTAGCTCAGTGGTTCTGGTGCCTGTCTTGTAAGCACAAGGGCTCAGGTTTGATTCCCCGGTAACTACATACAGTACTGGGCATGGAGACTCATGCCCACCAGCAATCAGCACCGCATACCACAATGCCAGGCGTGGTGGCTCATGCCTGTTATCCCAGCACTCGGGAGGCAGAGACAGGAGGATTGCTGTGATGTGAGTTTGAGGCTGAGCTCAGGGCCAGCCTGAACTGCAAAGTGAGACCCTGTCCAAAAAAAAAAAAAGAGAATAAACTTAAATTTAAAGCCTATGTTTATTATAATAGTATCATATGACAAACTATAGAAAATTTATAAAGTAATACAAAATATGAAAAAATAAAGCAGTAATTTTGTCTTGTGTGATGAACGAGTGTTTTTTCATAGCCGCAGCTAGGCCTGTGTTGTTGTGTGTCTGGTTCCCTGTGCCCCAGACTGTTCTCCCAGGTGACTCTGGGTCAACACAGAGAGCATCTACAAAACAAGGGCCTGGAGGTACAGCACGGACCAGCGGCCAGCCAGGCCTCTGTAACCATCCCTCTAGGGTGGGACTCTGGTCGAGGCTCACCCGCCTAGGTGACAGCCAAACCAGGCCACAGCCTGGGTCCTCAGTGGAAGCCTGAAGTGGAAGCTTGGCTTTCTGCTTGCTGGGATCTGGGCAGGCAGAACACCCACAGCTGCTGCAGGCCGAGCAGCTCCTGTGCCCTTCTAAGTGCCTGCTCCGTACAGTTTTCAATGTGGGTCCATGCTGCCCTCCAGCAGCTACCAGGCAGACGTCTCCCCTTGTTATGGGCACAGGACCCATGTGACTGGCTAGCCTTGCCTCTCCTGGGGACCTCAGGCATATCATTACTCTCTGCAGTCTCAAAAGGTGACAAGCCCTGGAGGACTCAGGATAAACTCAGGCCTTCCGAGGGTCTGCCAAATGAGCATGCCCTTAAGTCCCTAGAGGAGGCCAGGGCTTTCCTGTCCCTTGGGCAGTGTGGGGGCTGAACACTAACCGCCTTCTGTGAGTAGAGATGCCTGGCCAAACCTGCAGGCAAGGCAGTGCCTGCTGTGGGCTCTCAGGTCTGCTCACTTCTCTGTTCTGGCCTTCAGGAGCTTGGTACTGGACCGATGACATGGAGGACCACGAGGAAGAAGACGATGAAGACTTCTTGGCAGAGATGGCTGAGGAGGAGAACGAACCACCGGGGCTGTGGTCTGCAGCATATGGCGTGGGGGACGTGCCAGGGACGTGGGGCCCTGACGACTCGGATTCTGCGCAGACTCCAGAGGGCTGGGGATCTGACTCTGGCAACCTCAGGGTCCTGGCCGAGGACTCTGAGGCAAAGCCCTTTCTGCCTGACCAGGAGCCCGATGCAAACCTGCTGGCATCCTGGACCTATCCCACCACAGAGGCTGCCCCGCTGGGGCGGCCCGAGACCACGTGCGATGTGTGTGGCAAAGTGTTTCCGCACCGGTCTCGGCTGGCCAAACACCAGCGCTACCACGCAGCGGTCAAGCCCTTCGGCTGTGAAGAGTGTGGCAAGGGCTTTGTGTACCGCTCTCACTTGGCCATCCACCAGCGCACGCACACTGGCGAGAAGCCCTTCCCGTGCCCTGACTGCGGCAAGCGCTTCGTTTACAAGTCACATCTGGTCACCCACCGGCGCATCCACACGGGCGAGCGGCCCTACCGTTGCGCCTTCTGCGGCGCGGGCTTTGGGCGCCGCTCCTACCTGGTGACGCATCAGCGCACACACACCGGCGAGCGGCCCTACCCGTGCGCGCACTGCGGCCGCAGCTTCAGCCAGAGCTCGGCGCTCGCACGGCACCAGGCCGTGCACACCGCAGACCGGCCGCATTGCTGCCCCGACTGCGGCCAGGCCTTCCGCTTGCGCGCCGACTTCCAGCGCCACAGGCGCAGCGGTGGCTGCACCGAGCCTGGCAGCGATGGCCTGCGGCGAAAGTCCTGCGAGGCGGCGGCCGTGACAAGCCACGAGGAACCGGAGACCACACCTGAGGAGCCAGAAGAGCCAGAGGCCAGCGAGGGGGACAGGGACCCGGAGGCAGAAGCGAGGGAGGAGGTGGCAGCAGCAGCTGCCCCAGAGAGCAAGAAGGACCCAGAGCCGAGCAGACGGGTGCTGGAGATGGGCAATGGTTTGGTGGAGGGCGAAGGCCCCTCCTCGCACCCTCTCGGCTTCCACTTTCCCATGCACCCCAAATCGTGGCTGCACCCGGACGGCTTCCCGATCTTGGGCCTTCCCGACTTCGGGGAGCGGGTACCAGCCGATGGGCGCGCCCTTCCCGGACCGCTGGGGGCCCCTCTCGCGCTGGCGGAGGGCGCGGGACTGGCTCGAGACCCATTCGGCGGAGGCGGCGGCGGCGGGGCTGGGGCCGGCGCCGGCTTGGGCCTGCGCGTGTTCGCACCCACCGTCGGGGCGCTGCTGGCCGAGCCGGCGCCCGCGGCGCTCGCCGAGGAGGAGAGCCCGTGGATCTGCTCGGACTGCGGCAAGACGTTTGGGCGCCGCGCGGCGCTTGCCAAGCACCAGCGCTACCATGCGGGCGAGCGACCTCACCGCTGCGCGGACTGCGGCAAGAGCTTCGTGTATGGCTCGCACCTGGCGCGCCACCGGCGCACGCACACGGGCGAGCGGCCCTTCCCGTGCCCCGAGTGCGGCGCGCGCTTCGCCCGCGGCTCGCACCTGGCTGCTCACGTGCGCGGCCACACCGGCGAGAAGCCCTTTGTGTGCGGCGTGTGCGGCGCGGGGTTCAGCCGCCGCGCGCATCTGACGGCGCACGGGCGCGCGCACACAGGAGAGCGACCCTACGCGTGCGCCGAATGCGGCCGCCGCTTCGGGCAGAGCGCCGCGCTGACACGGCACCAGTGGGCGCACGCCGAGGAGAAGCCGCACCGCTGCCCCGACTGCGGCAAGGGCTTCGGCCACAGCTCGGACTTCAAGCGGCACCGACGCACGCACACAGGCGAGAAGCCCTTCCGCTGCGCCGACTGCGGCCGCGGCTTCGCGCAGCGGTCTAACTTGGCCAAGCATCGGCGTGGCCACACGGGTGAACGGCCTTTCCCGTGTCCCGAGTGCGGCAAGCGCTTCTCTCAGCGCTCGGTGCTCGTGACGCACCAGCGCACGCACACGGGCGAGCGGCCCTACGCGTGCGCGCACTGCGGCCGCCGCTTCTCGCAGAGCTCACACCTGCTCACACACATGAAGACTCACCGCGGGGCGGCGGGCGCGCCTGGCCAGGCCGGGGCGGCGGGAACCCCGGCAGCGAAGGCCGAGGTGCCCCGCCAGCCAAGTGCCGGCTCCGCCCCGGGGGAGTGCGGGAGCACCCTGCTGGAGTTCGCGGGAGGGACGAGCTTCGGCTCGGAGGTCGCGTTTGCAGGGCCCTCGGCTGCCTACGAGGAGAGCTAGGCTGCTGGTCCCGCACCGTGCTCCTCTGGCCTCCGGGCGTTGAGGGGCCGTCCTGGGCGCGGTGCCTTCCCGGCGCACTGCCCCGTGGCCTCGGGGTTTTCTCCCACCGGGCCCCAGCTCTCAGGTCGGTGTGGGGAGTGCTTGGAAGAGTAGAACATCGTCTGAGGGCAGTCAAGGTGGGGACCGCCACCCCGACCCACTGAGACTGTGACATCCCCGAGTCCAAGCTGCGAAGCAGAGCGGTTGGGATGGTGGGTGAGGCTATTTATTTTATTCAGATTTCAATTTGGATGGCTCAGACAACAAGCAACTTAGAAGTTCGCAGCCAGCTTTGACAGCGAGGGGAGTGTGGAGTAGCTGAGAATGGAGCAGCCCGCTGCTCGGGTGGGTCAGCGCTGATGTCCAGGTCACCCGGGTGTGGCAGAAGATCAGGAGCAGATTTGGGGATCTGCTGAGCTTTAGTGTGTGCTCGAAAGTTGTAAGAACTGCTCGTGTCAAGGGAGAGGTATAGGTTTCGAAAGGGCAGGTTCCTTTTTATCTATCCCAGGAGATGGAGGTGCGAATGGGAAAGCTTATAACTGTCAATTGTGGATATTTATTTCCATCTCTATTAAGGCCTGAAGAATGTTGGGGGAAGAGGAGACAAAGCCAGAAACCGAATCTGTGGGCTAGGTGGGTGGGCTGCAGGGTCCCTTGGAGTGTGGAGCCGAATTCTCCCAGTCGTGCTCCTCGCTGCCCCCACCGTCAGCGCTGAGGGCCTGGCCTAGCAGGGTCGGTTTGGTCTCAGCTTTCTCTAATCTCTCCCCGTCTCTGGCTGCTGGAGGCGGCATGTTCAGTAATACTTAGCATTCCCTGTGCAAACTCGAACGGACCCGGGTCTTAACTTCTCGTATCCTGGGCTTCCCCCATCACTCCGGGTGCAGGTGGGTACATGGGGCCCTGCCCTCCTGAGTTCATACCCAGGCAGCATAAGGCACTAAGGTGGGTCCACAGGTCTTTTCGTGCAGCCTGTGATTATAGGCTGAGAACCTTCACAGGCCCCTTTAATCTGCTTCTGCCATCATTCTACACTAGAACCAAGTAGTATTTCTGTCTACTTCACATCGGTCAGCAGTGGCACTGAAGACCTGGTGTTCCCACAATGGCTGTCACATCTGGAGGAGTGGGGACCCGAGCTCCTAACACCCAACTACGCAAGACCTCTGTGGGTAGACCCCTCCAGACAGGGCTGTTGGTAGCCACTGTCCAGCAGCTAGGGCAGTGGTGGTGAATCTGTGGCGCACATGCCACAACAGGCTGTTTGTATCATTGAAAGCTCTAAAAGGTTCACCATCACTGAGCGAGGGCGTGGCTCTTGGGGCCAGTGTGAGTGGGGCTGGAGCCAGAGAAGTGAGATTTTGAAGCACCTGCATTTCTTTTTAGGCCTAGTTCCTTCCGTTTTAGTGTAGACATGGCCTTGGGGGCTGAGGGCCAGCAGCCAGTCTGGCAGGGGCTGGGCGGGATAGGAGGCGAGCTAGTGGCGGGTGGGCGGAGAGCCTGGGTTGTGGCAGTGAGAACTAGCCTGGTGGGGAGGAAGGCAGAGAGTCTGAGGGCGGCATCTGGGGGGCTGGGCTGCAGCCTCTGTCCCAGGTGTTTACCTTTCTGTGTGTCCTGGGACGTGAGCCTCTGTGGCTCAGAGCATCTTGGTGTTGCCCTACATGATCCGTGTCTGGCAGCATTCATTCCTGTCCCTCCGGGGCCTCTGCTGCTTCTACCCTGTTCTGAATCAGTCAGCAGGAGGACCCAGCTTTAATAAAGAGTCGGAAAATGAGCTTTTCGATTGGACTCTGTGCTCTTTCCTCGGTGACCAGCAGCAGAGACTCCTCAAGGCCTCTGGCCCATCTTGTTGGAGCAAATACATTTTAATTTATTTATATTTTTAGTGTGTTTTGAGACAGGGTCTTGCTTTGTAGTTCATGCTGGTCCAGAACTCAGCCTTGAACTCAGCAATCCTCCTGTCTCTGCCTCCTGAGTGCTGGGATTACAGCGGTGAGCCACCACACCTGGCATTGTGGTATGTGGTTACCTGGGATGGAACCTGGGACCCAGGCAGGTGTCAGAAGCACTCCTTGGCCCTGTTTTTGTTTTATTGAGACAAGGTCTTGCTATGTAGTTCAGGCTGGCCTTGATGATCCTCCTGCCTCAGCCTCCCAAGAACTGGGACTATAGGCATGCACCACCACACTCGGCACGTTTTAGTGTTCTTTTAAGAAAACTGCATTGTAAGACTCAGTCTCAAATACAAAAAATTACCTTATATTAGAGATCTAGATTTAACTTAGATCTCTTAACTGTTAAACTGAGTATTGAACTTGCTAGAAAGACATCCAGTATAATTATTCAGGGAAGATATTCTATTTTCATGTGATTCTAGCAGTTAGTCAGACCAGATAGCTTCAGATGGGACCCTCTGTTACTGTCATTTCAGAGCTGATATGACTGTGTGCCAGCCTTATTCTCAAAGGGTAATCTCCCTACAAAGACTAAATACCATAAGTTGAAAGCGTCATTTCATATATTGCAGTCCACAAAGTAGGCCAACATACTAAAAACCATTTTTTTTTTTTTGAGACAGGGTCTCACTTTGTAGTTCAGGCTGGCCCTGAGTTCACTGTATAGCCCAAGCTAGCCTCAGACTCACAGTAATGCTCCTGCCTCTGCCTCCCAAGTGCTGGGATTACAGGCGTGAGCCATCATACCGGCACTGTGGTGTGTGGTACTGATTGCTGGTGGGTGTGAGTTACCGTGCCCAGCGCTGTTGTATGCAGTTACCAGGAATTGAATTTGGGACCTTGCACTTGCAAGGCAGATGCTGGAACCCCTGCACTAAATCCCTGGCCCTAAAAACCATTTTTGTTTTATGTTTAGTAAAGGGCTAACACTGGTTGCAGAATGGCCCATGAGGAGTCAGCCCAGGATAAATTTGGCCCTGTGCTGCCTGTGCCCATCATTTCTTGCTGCTACAGTGTATCACTTTCCTCCTATGTGACTGGGATTGTTTTGGCCAATGTGGTGGCCAAGAGGTTGTCTGTCCAGTGGTCCAGACACATACCTGGCCTTTCCTCACCTGCCTAGCATGATGTGATTTTTATCTAGGGCTCACCTCGTCTATGCCACCTCAGGGCACATCCCCAGTCCCCAGAAAACCTTCCTTTAAATGCATTTGACCTTCACAGTACAGTATGCTCACAGTCAGCTCTAACTCCCACGCTTTCCACATGGATTTGAAAAACATGAACTATAAAGTAAATTTTCTTTACAAATGTGATCTAGAGGCATCAGAACAGAAAAACCTAATACTTTAATAAGAAGAGAAAGCAGGCTTTGGGTGGTGCATGGATAGTAAAACCTAGTTAAAGACAGGGGCCCGGGGAGATCTCAGTCCACACAGCAAAGCTGATTGAGTCCCTGATACGGCTCGTGATTGTCCTGCCAAACACTTCTTTATTTTAGGGGGTGGGGGAATCCCTAACCCTATGACCATAGAAGAAAAGTAGATACCCTCTAGTACCAAGAGGAATGAAACCCCAGTGGCCTGTGAAATGTGACCCACTGAAGGTGGCACTTGGAGAGTCACAAGGCCTGGGTGCCCCCTCTACCACCTCTGCTGTTTTTCTCTTGCATGTATTCCCTCAGCCTCCTTCCTTTCTCCCTGATTTTCACTTTATCTCTTCAGACATTTCCTTGTCTTCTTTCATTCTCTAATTGACTACATATGGAATAAAGAGTTTCAATATTTTGGGTTATATCTACTAAGGAAGGCATTATGGCCCTTGTTCGTTTCTTGTTTCCCCAATTATAAAATACACTTTAGTAAAAAATTTCCAACAATACAGGATGTGTCAAGGAGTCCCAGCACATCCAGCAGCCCAGTGCGCTGGGCACACACTTCTGTGCATGTGGAAATTGTTTAAAATTAGGAACGAACCTTACACATTGCTCTTCTCATTTAAATGTGCATCATGGTCATTCCTTTGTGCCAGAACTACCTCTATTTTAACCTTTTCATCCTGGCATTTCACTTCATGTATCATCATTTATGTGACTGTGCCTTGATTTATGGTATTTGGTTGTTCTCAACTGTCCCTACTTCAGTGCTGCAGTATACATTATTTTATGTATGTCTTTGTGCAGTTATATAGAATTTTAATATCTGTCTGTGTGAGACTAGACCCTAATGAGGCATGTGAGGCCAAAAGGTATGCAGATTGAGTGCCTTTTGCCAGTAAGAAAGGCCAATTCATAATCCTAGCCTTCAGGAAGCTGATGCAGGTGGGACTAGAGTTGAGGTCAGCATGGGCTACATAGCAAGACCACAGTGTCTCAAAAAGAAAAAAAAGCTTGCAAATCAGTGCACTGAGAAAATGCTAGTGGGGCATCAGTGATCATTTTCATCTTTGCTCATTTTAGAGATGTGAATGGCTTGCTTTTTAATTTCCTTGGACACATAATTGATTATTTATAAAACTAACGATCTTTGCTTAGGGATTTCTATAGCTGTCCATACTTGGTGTGAATTAGCTTCTCCCAGACATTGCTCTCACTGTTGCTATGTTCTTGACCGGTGCTTCCCCTCTAGCCCCTCCTGTGACTCAGAGCCCTGAGCCAGGCAGAATGGGTTACGTCTTCTCCTTCTCATTTCTTTGTTATCTCAGCAAAATCCCTGAATGTCTTTGAGGAGAGTGAGTACCGGCCAGCATAGCCAAAGTGGGAGACATTTTGAATGGCTTCATGCCCAAGCTCACTAAAACATTGAAACCCTCAGCGATGTGTGATCACTCAGGCCTGTGACTCCAGCACTTGGTAAGTGGAGGTTGCAAGTTTAAGCCCCTTTTGGGCTTGCTTAGCAAGACCCTGTCTCCAGTAAAAAGATTGAGAGGTAGCTGAGTTCAAAGGCCCTAGATTCAATCCCTCATTAAAAAAACAAACCGCATACAAAACGGAAACCATTCTAGCCCTCTGATTTAGCAACTTGAAAACTCTTGGCTAGTGATTCAATAGGAGAAACATGATTTTTCGCTCAATGCACATTTGCACACACAGACACAATGCTTACCATTACTGTGTTATTCACCTCAATTATTTCATCTTTCAAATAAAATTCTGATGGGTAGAGTAAAAGACACAGCTTGAATTTCTCTACCCTGCAGCTCTTCTATCCCACTTCTGAGTGGGGCCAGCCTCTGTGAACCAAGATGAGAAAGCCTGGTAGACAGAAGCAAACCAGCCAATCACACAGGAAAAAATGATGAGAAACAGGTAATTCAAGAAGCAGACCTTTGCAGAGATTTAAAAATTAGTATCTTCCACTGTTTGTGGAGACATTCCTTGTATAAAAAAGTAGATGTTGGGGAAAAAATATCAGAACCAGGAAAAAAAAAAACTTGTAAGTTAAATATACTGGCCCCAAAGAAAGATTACAATATAAAATTCATTTTTTAGAATATAGAGTGGCCAGTGGGTGGGGATGTGGAAATAATGACACAGATCAATACAAGAATCTCCACACTCAGCTCAAGGAATTCCAAGAGGAAAAAAGAAAAACTGTAGGTTAACAGACGTGATAGAAGAGAACCCCAACCCTTCCGTGACAAAGGATCGCCAAGTGCAGGGCCCATCAGGTGCTGAGCGGTGGAGGAAGAGTTCTCTATCTAGACAAGTCTCGAAAATCCAACATACACTAAGTTGGAAAGTGCAGCATATGGAACCCTTTGTCCCCATCACCGTCTTTATGAATCGATAGTTGAGCTGCATCCCAGTGTCCTGGGAGCCTGAGGCAGGAGTTGAAGCCCATGCTGAGCAACTTAGCTACTTAGTGAGACCTTGTCTCGATATAGAAAAAGAAAAAGGACTGAGGATGTAGTTCAGTGTGAAGGTCTTCACTTAATCCCCAGTTCTGGAAAAAAAATTGGCAACTTGTGGCCAAATTTATTTCATCTATATCCCACTAATTCTCTGGGACCCTGTTATTTTGAGGCAAATTCTAGACATACCATATATCATTCTGTTTGGTTAGTGTTTGGGTTTTGTCCTGTCTCCTCTGTCTGTCAGGCCTTCATGGTGACCAAGCAGTGTGGTCACAGTGCCCAAATGCAGCTGCATGGTGATACCAGCCCAGGTGAACAGTAGTACCTGGCAGGGTGTAGTCCCCATCAGGAAGCTGGCTCTCAACCCTGCCCCCCTGCCCCCCATGTCTCCAGCTCCCTAGAAACCCCGGTGTCTGGCCGCGTTGGGTGGTGCCTCTTCCCAGCTGTATCCCCAGCCAGCCTGCTTTGGGTTCTTTGCGCACCCAGATCCAAGGTCCCAGCCACTGCTGCTCACGCCCGGACCTGGAGCTTTAGAGGCCTCTGTTCTTACCTCCCCCACTGCTTCTGCCCAGCTTTGGCCTCCCAAGATGTTTCCTATAATGTTAGAGTTGGGTTTTGTGTATAATTAAACTTTTCATCTTCCACAGCTATGTGGCTGAAGCAGAGCTGAGTATGACCTTGCTATGCTTTCTTGCCCAGCCTATTCTATTTATTTGGTGACAGGGTCTCACTAGGTCATGAAATTGCCCAGGTTGAGCTGGGACTTGTAGTCCTGCCTCACCTCAGAGTGCTGGGGTTATAGACAGGCTCCACCATGCTCGGCTTCTGCATCATTTTTGTTACTTTCCCTCTGCCCTCCTGGAGTGTCCACCCAACCCCTCTTCCCTTCTGTCTCTCTAGCAGAATCTCCATATTGCTGGGGGAACTGATACAGTCAGCTGCATTTCATAGCTCCCTTGAAGATACAGCCAGCCAATTCAGTGTAAGGAGGACAAAAATGGTAATATGGGGCTTATGGTGATATTGGTGGGTATGCCTTCATGCTCTTTGACTTTTTTCTCTTGCATGGAATACAGATGAGATGGCTAGAAGTAGAAGTCAGCAGCTATCTATAAAGGATGTGCTAAAAATGGCTGTACAGAGATAACAGCCTGTGGTCCCTAGGACTTGGCAGGACCTTTGGAAAAGCCATGAGCAGAAGGTCTCCAGACTTCTCTGCTTTGCTCAGTCAGTGAGGGCGCATCCCTCCTTGGCAGCCAAAGCCAGCTCCTAACTGATACCCCACCCACCCCAAGGAAGGCCAGGAGTCCCCAAGGCCATGAGTTAGTGGGAATCATTGGCTGTAAGTAGGCAAATCAGCTGGCATCGTGGTCACCTGTTCCAGAAGACCATCCTGTCACACTGGGCAGCTGAAGATGCACACGGAGCAGCCAGGATTTTCCTCTAGGCATCCAGTCATTCTCCTGGATTAGACGAGTGCTGGGCTAATTTAGACAGAAAAGCAAGTCCAGGAGGAGCTGGGGCAGCTCGTGCCATCAGTGCTGTCTTCCAATTGGAGCCAAATCCGAGGTGGGCTGGGTAGTGGGGACACAACCATGGTCTTTGCCAAGGAACTGCCATTGGGAGGACTGCCTGGCTGTGCCCAGATGGTGCCCAGGGATGTCCCTGCTGCTGGATGCCAGCTGCCATTGTCAGGACCCTTTCTCCACTGACCTTTGCCCTGGTGTCTTTTCCTTGAGAGTCCATGTCCTAGGCAGAGGCATCTGATTAGCTCAGCCTGGGACACAAGCACAGTTCCTGGCTCTTGGGTAGGGTGAGGACACTGCCATTCACCAGCACCTATAACTGAGTGACCCTGGAGAGTAAGACGCCATGAGTGACATCCATTGGAGCCCAGTAGCACTGATGGGTCTGGGGTGGGTTAGGTGTGGAGTCCATCACCCAGCAGCACGGGGTATAGCTCTTCTTCAGTCACGCCAGGCTGGACTGGACCAGCACGCAGACACAGGCTGGTCTCTGTGGGTGTCTTAGCCACTTTTCTCATGAAAAGGACAAAATAACACCCAAAAGTTGAAGGAAGAGATATTTATTTAGCTCACAGTTTGTCGATGTTTCAGTCCATAGTCAGCTGGCTCCAAGGCAGTGGGACCAGGCGAGGAAAAGCAGTCACAGAGGAGAAGCAGCTCATAGCCTGGCAGCAGGAAGCAGAGCTCTAGAGGGAAAGAGCAGGAAGAGCAAAACAGAGCAGCCCTTCTGCGGGAGGGCCATGCCCCAGGGACGGCCTCCTCCACCAGGCTTCGCCTCCCCACACATCACAGGTGATCACGCTAAGCTATAAGCTCATCAGTGGACCCATTCCTGCTAAGTCCGTGCCTCATGATCCATCCATCTCCCCACAGCCCACCTATGCGTGCATGAGGACAGGTGACCACAGTTTGGACCTGACTTATTCCCTCTAGTCACGTGCATCTATGGAGCTGCTGGCTGGACACTGGACAGTCTGCAAGAAAGCCCCTGTCTCCTGCCTGAGCTGCCAGCACAGCATCTGAAGGCCTGGGGATGTTTCCTATTTTCCTTCTCTCACAAATTGTATATGGTCTTCTAACTGGCAGAGTCTAACTAGAAGCCAGGGCCTTAGTTACAGGGAATGTAGGAAACACAGGATAGAGCTTCCGGCCTCCGCAGCACCGAATGGCACACTGGAGACCATCAGGAAGAGGTCTGCGTCCTAGCTTTGACAGGGAACTCCACCCAGCTGGGCATGGTGCAGCTGTCTCTAATCCATCCTGGGTTCGAGCACAGCCTGGGTGATGTAGTGATGCAGCAAGCCCCTGTCTCAATTTTTTTTTTTTAATGGCTAGGCTATAGCCTGATAAAAAAAGCCCTGGTTTCAATTTCCAGTTATATAGAGGCAGAGAGATAGATAGAGATAGAGATAGATAGAGAGAGAGAGAGAGAGAGAGAAGGAACTAGATGGAGGAAGTAGACTGTATAACATTGTGAGGGTACTAAATGAGCAGAACTGTGCAGGGTTTTTTTTTGTGTGTGTGTGTGTGTGTGTGTACTGGGGATCAAACTTGGGTCCTTGTGTTTCCACGGTAGGTGTGGTACAGTTTTAAATGATGAATTTTATGTTACATAAATATTACCTTGCTTTTTAAAAAAACATCTGTGGGTGATTGTACTGCAAGCACCCAGGATTTTCAAAGAGCCCCTGTTGAAGCAGCTAATGATGTCTAGGACGAGAAGGCTAGATACACTCCGGGTCCATCCCACTCTGTGGTCCCCTCAGTGGCTGACAACACTCTCAAAGGAGCACAGCCAGTCACAGACACTGAGATGAGCCCTTGGAAGGACAACCCCAGGACCATCTGGCCGCCGTCTGCTGTGAACAAAATCACAGCATTTGCTGGACCTTGGCAGGTGCGCTCGCCTGTGGTTTGCACTGGCTGGCACAGCTCGATCCTGAGGGCCAGGCAGTCACACCACACCATCCCTGGTGTCAGTAACCCCGTCTCCTGCGGGGACAAGGATACCAGGGTTTTTTTCCCTCTGTTTTGGTACTGAGGTTCGAATCTGTTGCCTTTGCACTGAGCTGCATCCCGAGCCTTTTTTATTTTTTGAGATATAGTCTCTCTAAGTCAGTGGGTTGCCCAGGCTGAGCTCAGACTTGCAGCCTTCCTGCCTGAGCCTCCTAGAGTTCTGGGCTGACAGGTGTGCATCTCAGATGCCTGGGTTGTTTCAAAACATTTTCCTCACCACAAAAGAAGTTCTGTGCCACTAAGCGGTCAGTGCCCATCCTGTCCCCTCTCAGCACTTGGCAAGCACTGATGTTCTTCCTCCCTCCGTGGGTTGACCTTTTTGAGCATCCATGTGCACAGAATCATACAATAAATGATGACTACTGGTACTTGGACAATCACTTAGGAAGATGCTTTCAAAGTTCAACCACACCAGAATATACACTAGTATTTTCGATTTATGGTTGAATAATGTTCTGTTGTGTGAGTATATTTATGCATTCAGCTGTTGGTGGATATCTGACCTGTTTCCTTCTTTTGCCACTTTGAATAGCACCATACAGGTGTGTAAACATCTGTTTCAAGCCTTAGACAAAGAGTCTAGGAGCAGAATTGCTGATATATGTAGCAATTATGTTTAATTTACTGAGAAACTGCCTGTCATTCTAAATGTAAAACAAAAATCAGTGCTCTAGCTTGCATCTGTTTTCCCTCTCTGTCTTTTCTCTCTCTATTGTTCTTTGTCTCTTTCTTTCCATGTATCACTAGGAACTGAACCTAGGGCCTTTGCACTGAGCTACATCCTAAACTCTTTTCATCTTTCATTTTGAGATGGATTCCTGAGAAGATGCTAAGTTGTCTAAACTGGACTCCAATTTGTGATCCTCCTTCCTCAGCCTCCCAGAATGCTGGTCTTACAAGAGCATGCCACATATTGTGGCTATGTGATTTGACATTTAAATCAGTGTCTAATAAAATCCCACACATTGTCTTTGACTTTTCTCTGTTACTGTGTAACAATACTTGCCAACTCTCTTGCGTTTACTTTCTGTAGCACTTACTTGTTGTAGATCATTTATCCTGTAGAATTCTCTACATTGTTAAATTGATTGAGTGCTTCCTTGTGATTTTTAAATATATATATGTATATAAAATATTATATATATATTTATATACATATACATATATATATACTATAGGAGGGGAGGCTGACCTGCACTTTCTAACCAATCTTCATTATCAATGAAATTAAGACCAAGTGCTTGTGTCTAATTTGAAGTATTCTTGCCAAATCATTGCAGTCAAGCCTGAGCAACCTCCTAGGTCTAACCCCCCTTGACCAAATATATGGGAAGAGAACAGCAACTTTTTGGAAGTTCCTAGCAAAATAAAAGATAGTAAAAAATGGATGCAAACTTTGATCTCCAAACCCTCTTGGAATTTACGCACTAGAAATAAGAGCACAAATAGGAAGGATAATATATCTGTACATAAATGCTTAGTGTCTTTAGTGAGGGAATCATCAGCTCTCTTATCTCCATTTTCTCGATAGACACCCTGGCATGACACACTCTAGGAAGAGAGAGATCAAGACCCGGGCTCAAACTGCATGACTGACTGCCTCTGTGTAGTTGGCTTTGTAAATCTGCTTTTTTAAACGTTAGGGGAAAAAAAATCAAAACAAGTTGGATATGGTGGTGCATGCCTGCAGTCTTAGTTACTGGGGAGGCTGAAGCAGGAGGATGGGAAGCTCAAGGCCATTAGCTGTATACTGTGTCAAAATAAAATTTAGAAAGGGCTGGCATGCAGCTCAGTGGCAGAGTTCTTGGTGTATACTCTCACTACAGAGAAAGAGCGAAAGCTGCCATATTCCCATGGGCTGGTGAATTATGCAGACTTGAAATAATGCTAATAAAATGAACATTAAATTCTTAAATGGAATACAATGTAAAAAGTGGCGAGAAATCAGGACATCAAATCCCTGCTGGGTAGTGTCCTCCTTCTTTAGGGACTGTGCCAGCTTCGGGACTGGTACACTGTTCCCTATTATTGCATTAGTGGGCTTTTTATGCATTCACTCTTTAAAACAATATATATGTATTTATTCTTTAGAGTACACACACAACTTTTACCAGAATTGAGTTTTACCTCACATCTCTGAGTGAAAGCTTTAATTTTTATTTCAAGTTAGATTGTGAGCATTTTAATGGGTATGTTAGTTTAGGCTATTTTATCACTTTGAAATCTATTTATTTATTTCTAACTTATGGAACTACAGGTTTATCTCTGGTAGGGCCTTTGCACTGGGCTATATTCCCACTTTTTTGTAAGTTTCACTTTGAGAGAGGGTCTGACTAAGTTGCCCAGGCTGGACTCAAGCTTGCAATCTTTCCACCTCAGCTTTGTGGAGTGCTGAGGTTACAGCCTGGCTCATCATTTGTATATTTACTTTGCTAAAAATTTAACTGTCTAGGGCTGGGGATTTAGCTCAGTGGTTCCAGCACCTGCCTTGCAAGTGCAAGGGCCTGGGTTGGATCCCTAGTAACCACATATAGCAATGCAGGGAGACTCATGCCCACTAGCAATCAGTACCACATACCACAGTGCCAGGCATGGTGGCTCATACCTATAATCCCAGCACTTGGGAGGCAGAGGCAAGAGGATTGCTCTGAGTTCGAGGCTGAGCTCAGGGCCAGCCTGAACTACAAAAAGTAAGTCCTTGTCTCAAAAAAAATTTTTTTTAACTGTCCAGAGCTGGGGATTAAACTCAGTGGTTCCAGTGCCTGCCTTGCAAGCACAAGGTCCTGGGTTCGATCCCTGGTAACCACATACTACAACAAAGCTGGGCATGGTGGCTCACATCTGTAATCCCAGCACTCGGGAGGCAGAGGCAGGAAGATTGCTGTGAGTTCGAGGCTGAGTTCAGGACCAGCCTGAACAACAAAACAAGACCCTGTCTCAAGAAAATAAAAACCTAAAAAAAAATTTTAACTGTCCAGATGTAAGTTGCTTTCATTTCTTTTATTACTGAATTTTAAAGATTCATATACACACATTTTCAGACAATCATTTCATTAGTATCCAATTGCCAGGCTGAAGACGACTTTTACTATTCATACAAGGTAGCTTCCAGGAGGGAAATGAACATTTCTTTCAGTTTGTACTCACCCTGAATATCACAATGTTTTAAAATTATATAGTAAAAAAATTATCTAGTGCATATTCTTTTTAAAGATAAATTACTGGATTGTCAGGAATTAATTTAATCTGTATGGGTGATCATAAAATATTAGGTGCTTTGATATTTTAAATCTGGTACCAGACCATGACTCAGAGTGTTAATGTGAAAAGGCGGTGCAAAAAACATCTATCAAGGGCCGGGGATTTAGCTCAGTGGTTCCGGTGCCTGTCTTGCAAGCACAAGGATCCGGTTCGATCCTTGGTAACCACATATAATACTGGGTTTGGAGACTCACCCCAGCAGCAATCAGTACCACACCACAATGCCAGGCCTGGTGGCTCGCGCCTGTAATTGCAGCAATCAACAGGCAGAGGCAGAGGATTGCTGTGATGTGAGTTTGAGGCTGAGCTCAGGGCCAGCCTGAACTACAAAGCGAGACCCTGTCTCAAAAACAAAAACAAAAACAAAAACAAAAACGTCTATCAACAGCACGGCCTAATAGTGATGAGAGGGCTGGGGAGTTAGCTCAGTGGTTCTGGCGCCTGTCTTGCAAGCGCAAGGACCTGGGTTCGATCCTCAGTAACCACATAACAATACTGGGCATGGAGACTCACACCCAGCTACAATCAGTACCACATCCCACAGTGCTGGGCGTGGTGGCTCACGCCTGTAATTCCAGCACTCAAGAGGCAGAGGCAGGAGGATTGCTGTGATGTGAGTTTGAGGCTGAGCTCAGGGTCAGCCTGAACCACAAAGCGAGACCCTGTCTCAAAAAACCTTAAAAAAAAAAATAGTGATGAGAAACAGCACAACACACTTTTTCTTTTAGAGATGTATTTCTAAATCAAAATCTTGGTCATTCTCTCAGAGAATTACTTGTTCAGACTGATGAACAAAATAAATTTCTTTAAAAAAAGCAAAGTAAACTATTTACAAAACATGCAAAAAATTTTATGTACACTGTTACTACAGAACTAGCTTCAAGAGATTAAGCTGACGGACAGAATATACCTTCACTTCCACACACATAGGTTCTTTGCTTTCTGGAAACATACATTTGGGGGGGGGCGTAAGCTGTAAAATAGCCTATAATGCAAAAACAGAAACAAGTTCCAGCGGCTGGGACTGTGTATCTGAGAGCTGTTACCTCCATCTAGTGACAAAGCTGGAGCCACTAGGTATTGAGCATGAAGAATGGAACAGTCATTGAATTCATGACTATTGCTCTTTTAGCACATCCTCTGTTTTCCTCTTCTAGATGTTGTAGACATCTATTTATTTTTATTATTTTTTAATTTTTATTTTTCTGAGAAAAGGTCTCACTTTGTTGTTCAGGCTGGCCCTGAGCTCACTATGTAGCCCAAGCCAGCCTCAAACTCACAGCAATCCTCCCGCCTCTGCCTCCCGAGTGCTGGGATTACAGGCATGAGCCACCACGCCTGGCACTGTGGTATGTGGTACTGATTGCAGCTGGGTGTGAGTCTCCACGCCCAGTATTGTATGTGGTTACCGGGGAATCGAACTGGGGACCTTGCGCTTGCCAGGCAAACACTGGAACCACTGAGCTAAATCTCTGGCCCCCTTATTTTGATTTTTTGTCACCTGATTAAAGCTGCATCTGCAAGTCATGTCATCTGACGTCCCTGCTGCACCTGCATTTGAGATGCCTCCTACCTGACACCAGCCTGAAGAGAAATGGAAGTGGCAGCAGCAGACCCTCCACCCAGAACAAGTACAGAACCATCTCTGACCAGCGGCCCACTTTGGCGAACAGTAATTTTCACTCAGAGTCCTCTCTTGTTAGCCTAAAGGCTTCTTGAGCCTATTTATCCTTTTGAGGGGGCAGAGGAGGTCTTTCCAAGTCCCAGAAACCTGTCTCCGTTCAAGTACATCAGGTGCTGTTTTTAGTGCCGAAGATTTTAAAGGAGTTGACTGACTGAGGTCAAGATCTGCTGTTCTCCTGAAGAATTCACATTCCAAAACAAATGAGAAATTCGTCTAAAGACAGAAATTGGCTAAAACACAATTGTTTTTTTAAAATGTCTTAGAATATAAACTGCATATTAACATTATTTTCACTGAATAATCATTACTATTCAGAAATACTAAGGCTTGCTTTCAAATTATCTAGCCATTTAATAAAAATGTTTTGTACAACAATGAATTACGTTGTTAAATGTAACACTGTGTATCTGACCTTATGAAAATAAGTAAAAATCTGACTTGTGAATTTTATGATTTTTGTATTCTAAATCAGACCAAATTAACTTCTGTTCCTGTGAAAATTTGTTAATGCTTCAACTATTAAGTAAATATAAAAATTCAAAAAAAAAAAAAAAGATCTGCTGGTCTTGAAATGAAATGTCTGCATTATTTGCTGCTACAACCATCTGCTCTGGGACTTGTGCTGTCACACTAGCCCTTGGGACGCCGCGGAGCCTGTGTTCCAGGGCAGCACTTGGTGGCGCCCGCAGTAACTTGCAGTTCCAGTGGTTTGTCTTCTATTGACTGCTTTTCATTTCTCTAGTGAGCAGAGAATGATACCGAACTTCGCATTGATTTATAAGGACTGTGTATAAATTATGATGCTAAAGCTTCAATTTTCATGTACGTTACAGAGATCTTTTCATAGTTATCTCTAAACTTTGTCTTCATTTTAAACCTGAAAGGGAAAAGTTTGATTTTTCTAAAATAAAATTGGTCAGTTTTTAGCTTCATTAATTCTCATTTTGTTATTTTCCCTTATCCATAAGTTTTTATATTCTAAAATCCATTTATGTTTAAGAGTTTAGTTTTGAGTTTTAAAATCTGGAATCTATGTAAAAATTTATTCACTCTAATGGTAAACTAGAGATTTAGCCTTAACTATATTTGAGCGGTCACTAGTTGATAGAACATAATACATTGAATATTTCTTTCCCATATGTCCCAGAGGTCCCTTTACTATTTTTTTTTTTTTTTTTTTAGGGTTTTCGAGACAGGGTCTCACTTTGTGGTTCAGGGTGGCCCTGAGCTCAGCCTCAAACTCACATCACAGCAATCCTCCTGCCTCTGCCTCCCGAGTGCTGGGATTACAGGCGTGAGCCACCACGCCTGGCACTGTAGTATGTGGTACTGGTTGCTGCTGGGGTGAGTCTCCACACCCAGTATTGTATGTGGTTACCTGGGAATCGAACCCGGGCCCTTGCGCTTGCAAGACAGGCGCCGGAACCACTAAGCTAACTCCCCAGTTTCTCCCTTTACTATTTGCTACAATGTTATTTTGTCCCAGAACTCTTGTCTAAAGACTCAGAATCTTTTTATCTTCAGTTTCTTTTTTAATAATGAAAAGGTCAGAAAGGTGCGCTCCTAATGGTGAGCACAGTGCAGTCTGTGAGAAAGCAAGGTCACTTCTTATTTGAGAACATTTTGATTTACTTTCAATTTTCATGCGTTGGTTCCTCAAAGTTGCTCTCCTCCCTTTTCTTTTTCACTTACATTTAAAAAAACTGCTTGGAGCATGCAGTGCCACACGCCTGGAAGCCCAGCACTCTGAGAGGCCAAGGCACGAGTTTCACAAGTTCAAACTCAGCGTAGGCAATTTAGTGAGACCATCTCAAAATACGGGGGTGGGGGGTAACAGCAGCAGCAGGGACGGAGTCTGACGTATAGCTCAGTGCAAAAGCCCTGCGTTCAGTCCCCAGAACGACATTAAGAAAAATTCCTTGGAGGGGATAATTTGGTTGCAGTTTTCATTGGCATGAGGGCAGGACGGGGGGATGGGGCGAGGGAATGGTGGGGATGGCTCCATGTACTGCTGTGTGGAGGTGATGCCCACAGAAGGTGAGGTAAAGGGTTGAGGAAGAAGCCAAGGTGGCCAGGAAGGGCGGGACAGTTCAGGGTCCACCCTTGTGGGCGGAGCCTCCCGAGGTCCTGGGCGGGGCCTCTTGCTATCTGCTATCGTCCCAGCTCTGGTGCAGGTCAAGAAGGTGCCTCCTCCTCCTGCCTCAGTCTCTCCAGACACTGGGCAACTTTTAACCTGGCGCGGCCCAGGTCTAGCCCTGAGATACACTCTGGGCTTTCCTGGTCAACCTTCACAGGGTTGTACCCCAGAGATGTCTCAGGTTGTTTTTGTGTCATTTGAAAGAAAATGGGGAATAAGGGGTCCTCAAATGGGAAGTGTCTAGGATCAGTAAGTCAGGAATAGAAGTCAGGGGCCGGAGATTTAGCTCAGTGGTTCCGGTGCTTGTCTTGCAAAGCGCAAGGCCCGGGGTTCATCCCAGGTAACCACATACAACAATGCCGGGTGTGGAGACTCACGCCCAGCAGCAATCAGTAGTACCACATACCACAATGCCGGGCGTGGTGGCTCACGCCTGTAATCCCAGCACTCGGGAGGCAGAGGCAGGAGGATTGCTGTGATGTGAGTTTGAGGCTGAGCTCAAGGCCAGCCTGAACTACAAAGTGAGACCCTGTCTCAAAAAAACACAAACAAAACAAAACAAAACAACCGAACGAATAGAAAAAGAAGTCAGACTTCCTGTAAGTCTGTCTACACAGGCAGCTGGAGGAACTTTTCAATTAAAAGGTGCTTTTGAGAAACTGTGGTCAAATTAGAAGAATTAGGGTTTATGTTTTCAAGACCAGATCTCATTATTTCCCCCAGGGTGATCTCAAACTTTTGGGTTGAAGGATGCCTCCGGCCTCAACTTCCCAAGTAGGCTTTAGTAGGGATTTCAGGGGTGGGCCACTGCACCTGGTTCAGAAGAAATAGTTTTTTTGTTTTATTTTGTTTTGTTTTGTTTTTAACATATAAATTTGAAGCATCTGTGCTGTTTTCCAAAGCTCTGTATGGATTCTTTCACTGAGGGTTACATCATTGGTAGCAATAAGATAGATGTACAAAAATGTTAACCTCCTCCATTGGTTTTTATGAAATCTATGTATTTCATCTTCTGCGATGTGGTCCTTTGTGTGGTCACTTCTGTTTTGAATGTTAGTGAGAAGGGGACAGACCTTGTAAAAGCAATTTAAAGATTACATTCTAGTCCACTGTGTGAGTTCTCACTTCTTTTTTTTTGAGACAAGGTCTCGCTTTGTAGTTCAGGCTGGCCCTGAGCTCAGCCTCAAACTCACATCACAGCAATTCTCCTGCCTCTGCCTCCCGAGTGCTGGGATTACAGGCATGAGCCACCACACCTGGCACTGTGGTATGTGGTACTGGTTGTTGCTGGGGTGAGTCTCCACGCCCAGTATTGTATGTGGTTACCTGGGATTGAACCCAGTTCCTTGCACTTGCAAGACAGGCGCTGGAACCACTGAGCTAAATCCCCGGCCCCGTGAGTTCTCACTTCTTCCTACCACCTGCACCATACATCCTGGTAAAGCTGAAAGTAACTCCTTGCAGTGGACCTGATGGCTGTCTCCAGGCCAGGCCATCCTAGGGTGATGCACTTTCTTGGACAGTCAAATCACAGTCACTTCTTAAGAGAGACCCCTTTCTTTTTCTTTTTGTGTTACTGAGGTTGAACCCAGAGCCTTCACACTGAGCGGCATCCCCAGTCCTTTTTATTTTTTATTTTTGTTGCAGAATTCCAGGAGACAAGACACCAATCGGAATTAGAAGATCTATTTAAGGCTTTAGGTGGACACTGATCTACCTGAAAGAAGAGTGACGAGCAAAGAGAAGTCCCGATTTTCATTCATTTAGTCGAAGAAGTGTGGTCTTTCAAGTGAGGTAGCAAGTGAGTTTACTGGAACAGGATGAGGGCAGATAGTTTTGTAAATTAGCCTTGTAAGAAGACAGTGTTTTATGAATCACATGAGAAGAGAGTATCATAAACTTTATTTATAGGACATAGTTGCCCATTTTATTTGTACCTGAACAAGGCATTACCGCTACACGGAGAAAGGGAATAATTCATGGCAGGAGGTGCCCAAGGCTGGGGAGAATTAAATTCTCCTTCCTTCTGAGCCAGAGTCTTGCTAAGTTGCCAAGGCTAGGCTCGAACTTGTGGTTGTGATCTGTGGTGTTGAATATTTTTTCATGTGTTTATTGGCTATTTTCATATCTTCTTTGGAGAGATCTTATTTAAATCTTTTTCCCATTTTTCAGTCAGGTGATTTTTTTATTGTTGAATTTTAGGAACTCTCTCTATACTCTAGATATTAATCTCTTAGGAGATATATGATTTTTTTTTGTTTGTTTTTGGATTTTTGAGACAGAGTCTCGCTTTGTAGTTCAGGCTGGCCCTGAGCTCAGCCTCAAACTCACATCACAGCAATCCTCCTGCCTCTGCCTCCCGAGGGCTGGGATTACAGGCGTGAGCCACCACGCCCGGCACTGTGGTGTGTGGTACTGGTTGCTGCTGGGCGTGAGTCTCCACAGTCAGTATGGTCTGTGGTTACCGGGGATCGAACCCGGGTTCTTGCGCTTGCAAGACAGACGCCGGAACCACTGAGCTAACTCCCCGGCCCTAAGATGAACACACCAGTCCCCACTTGCTTACTGTTGTTTCTCAAATACTCACGCGAAGTTCCCCTTGACCCAGCTCCCTCACTAGTACTTGCACCTCTTCCCTCTGCTTCCCCCCTTCTTGTGCTGTTGCCCAGCTCCAGCTGTAAGACAGCTCTGGACTTGTGGTAGTCAATCTTCTCTTTGCAGAATTTCCATCACTTGGTGACTGAGCTGTGAGAAACTCAGACTTGATCGTATCTCATGATATCCAAGAGCATGTGGTTATGACTGGAGGATTTCACCACCGCCTCGTCTCTGTGTGACGCTTCACTTCGTGTGTAATATACAACTGATACATTATCTTATTAGTATATGGTTGTACAGCACCTTCTTATAGATACTGATTCACAGTCCATAGGTTGCCATGAGGTCATAACAGTGTATACTCTGTATTTTAAAATTTTTTATTTAAAAATTGAATATGTTTGGTCTGTGATGGTCTTGCTCAGCTCCCTAGGCTGGGCTGGAACTCATGATCCTCTAGGCTCAGCCTCCCAAGGATTCTGGGAGTACAGTTGTGTATCAATGGCTGCACCTTATGTTTTATATAAAAGTTTCCAGATAATTCTATTGCTTATTGCCTGTTGAGGGCCACCAAGTAGGTGTCCGCTCAGAGTGGATCAAAGGCAATTAGAGCTACCATAGAATCTTCTAAGAACACAGGTTTTGTTTGGGAGACATTTAGTCTTATTACTGTGACACAGTATGTGACACTCACAATTTAAAGGAGGAGAGTTGATTTGGGGTGGAGGGAAGCTACTCAGGTCCAGGCAGCCAGGAAGCAGAGAAAGCACGGAGGAGCCAGGGCTGGGGACACGCTTTGCCATGTCCTGGTCCTGTGAGTCCCCTTCTGACCAGGCCCTGCCTCCTCAGCGCACACAAACCCCAACAGGAGAAGTAAATAAAAGTATATGAAATATTTCGAATCCAGTGCTTTTCTAGTGCTATTCAGATAGAGTTAATACATTCCAAAATCATCTTTCTGAGAAGTGCAGTGTCACTGCTTCCAAATTTCTAAGAAAATGGAGTTCAAGGGGCCAGATTTAAAAAAAAAAAAAAAAGCAACACAGAGACAGACAGATGGTGCGCAGTCACTTTCTTACTGGGGCTCCTGTGCCTCAGGCTCTGCCCCGCACCCTTCTGTTCTGGTCCTGGACACGGAACACCTGCCTGCAGAGTGTTGTGGAATGGCCAAGGTGCCCTGAATTCTGAGCGAGCTTCTGTCTGGTTGGATCTTTTGAGTGAATGTGGTAGGTGGAAGGGAAGATCGGCTCTGATGTGGCTCTGTACTAGGGACACTTTGAGGTCATTGATTTTCTTATTGTGTAATCATGTTGAAGTTGAGATTCTTCAGTCACTCCTTGCCAAAAGATATTCTAGCTTTGACAGTGGATACATTTCAGGAAAATAATTATGTAGTTATGGGCTGAAGTTAGCTTCATGGTAGAATTTGTGCTTAGCATGCATGAAGCCCTGAATTCACTCCCAGTATCATCACCAACAAAAAATTCATGAAATTCAGAAGTCTTAGATGTAGCAATTCGGAGACAAAATGATTTCTTCTAAGAAAAATGATTCGGTAATTCTACTCTGTAAATTTCCACATAAGAAAATATTATTTCTTGTTTGAAATTATGGAATTTCCTCTGGAAACTTTGTAAGATGTTTAAAATGAGTTGTCAACTTGAATGGCTTGGTAATTAGTAAAGAACACCTCTGGATGTGCCTGAGTGCGTCATGTGGGTGTGACGCTGGGGTCTGTACCTGGCCCCTTGCTCCTTCCTCTCTGGTCCCCTTTCTCTACCCTGCTTCCAAGCTGTCATGAACTAGGCAGCTTTGCTCTGCCACATTCTTCCTCCATGATGTTCCTGGTTTGGAGTCAGGTCATCATGGACTGAATGCCCTGAAACTGTGAGCTAAATTACACCTCATTTTAAAGGGTATGTGAGCATAAAGTAGTGTGTCCCAGTGACAAAAAAACTGATACACCTACATATGTATTATTTATCTTTATAAATAGTCTTTCCTTTAAATTACTTATTGACCTTTCTACATTAAAAAAAAATCTGGCTTGATCTAAGGGCTTAAACTTTATTATCCTAGCAGATGACTAGCTCTCCTTACACCAATTAACAAATCCACCTTTTTGTTCCTGATTGAAAATGCTATCTTTATAATGTATTAAATTACTGTTTGCAGTGGCTTTGCCTGTCTCTGCTCAGAACTCCTTTCCCCACCCTCTAGGAAGAGCAGTGGCATTCCCAGGGTGGCACCTGTCACCACATGGCCCTTTGGCTCAGCTTGGCACTTCAGGATGGGTGACTTGATCTGGAAGGTCAGTGTGTGTGTGTCAGGGGTTTGTAATGGCAGATCTTTGCAGAGAAGTATTGCTTTTGCTCTAACACTGAGACTGTGTTGAGTTTTCTCTTGTATGCTGTTTTGGTCCCCACTCTGCTTGTGTATACTGTAGTTGTGACTGGTTTTTGTTCTCTTGTTTTTCAATCATGCTAGAGACAGTCATATTTTCATTATTCTTTATGATGCTTTCCCACTTGTAAAGGCCAAATCCTTCTTCACTCTTGAGACTTTCTTGGCTTTCTCATGTCTATTCTTAGTGATGATATTGTGAATGGACTCACGTGTCGCCACAGCCTTTGGGGTTGGGGTTGGATTTGTGTTTAAATGTAGTCCCCACTAACTGCCCATGGAGGTGGCTCATACTTCATCTAGCTGGCTTGGTCCATTTTCTGTGTCCAGTAGTAGCTGGGAACTCCCCAGCTGCCTGCCCCAGGACAGGCCACTGGTCATCCCAACAGCATGGCTGTCACCCACTGAGGGCCAAGCTAGTACCTCTTCCCTCCAGGCATTGCCTCCTTGCCAGCTAGTTGGAGCCTCATTGAATGCTGGGTGAGCTGATTTTCTACCCAGCTGTTTCCCCATGGGCTTCTGGCTTCTAGGAGCTATTAACAGGCTCCCTTTGGAAGGCAAAGTCTTTGCTGGGTGCTTCTTCCTCCTGTATGATTGTTTCTCTAGTGAAGGAGAGAAAGCAGCCCCCACAGGGCAGCACTTTCCAGGCACATGGACTTCCAAGTTGAAGCTCTTGTTCAGAGAGCGGCCCTGTTTCCCATCACTGGGCTCTCATTCTCCTTTATGAGGTTTCCAGCTTCTTGGCCTCCTGATTCGGAACTGGCAGACACTTCTTCTTGGACAGCTGTCCTTGTCATCCGCTCTCCAGGCCCAATGGGCATCTAGCCAACTGTCATGTCCTCCAGCTCACTTCTTTGTCTAACCACTTGGCCATGTGTCACCAGCCTCCACCAACTGGCTGGCAATCTGGCCAACCTACCTACAGGCCGGCTCTTGTTGAGTAGCCATGGAGGGATGTAGTGTGGAAGTCGGGACAGCAAGTGAATGCAGTGTGCTCACATGGGTGTGGACTGGTGCAACTCCACGGGGCTGCTCTGTGTGGAATGAGCTCGTGTTCCTGTCATGTGAGAACCCTCTTCAAGTCCCATTTATTTAATTTTTGTAGCACGAATTTATGGTGTGATACAAAAACTCATCGCTGCTGGGCTGGGGATTTAGCTCAGTGGTTCTGGCATCTGCCTTGCAAATTCAAGATCCTGAGTTTGATCCCTGGTCACCACACTCATCAGCAATCAGTACTGGATACCACAATACTGGGTATGATGGCTCATGCCTGTAATCCCAGCACTCGGAAGGCACAGGCAGGATTGCTGTGAGTTTGAGTCTGGCCTGGGCTACATAATGAGCTCAAGGCCAGCCTGAACTACAAAGCGAGACCTTGTCTAAAAAAAAAAAAAAAAAATCATCCCTACTAAAGCCAATGTGAAGGAAAATTTCCCCTGTAACTCTTGTGGTTTTACGGTTTCAGGTCTCATATCCCTCTCAAATAGATTTATATATATGGTACAGGATATGTGTTCAACTCAGTGTGGACATAGATTTCCCAGCGCCATTTACTGATGAAACTTTTTGGTGTGTGGGTTGGCAACTAGAGTAATATGTTTGGATTTGTTTCTGAGCACTGAATTTTTCCTTTTTAAATTAGTCTCATAGGTTGCATAGGCCGAGCTCAAACTTGTGATCCTTCTGTCTCAGCTTCCTTGTGTGCTGGGATTACAGGTTTGTATCATCACACCTGCCAGGGATCTAGTTTTCTGGGGTTTTGGGGAGATTTTCTGGTGCTGGGGATCAAACTCAGTGGTTTGGATAGCCCAAGGCAAGTGCTCTCCCTCCCACTGAGATATACCCTAACTCTATTTTTATGCCAGTTTTCATTATTACAACTGTACAAATACAATCTTAAATTAGGAAGTGTGACACTGCCAACTTTTTCTTAGTACTACTTTGCTATTGAGGGTATGTGGGATTTCTGTATGAATTCTAAGATTATTTTTCTACTTCTATGAAGAGTATCACTAGAGTTTTCATCGTCTTGTGCACAACTTGAATTCCTTAGCCTTTGGCCCCTGGTCCTCTTTGGTATGGAACCACACCTCACTCTGCATGTAACAGGATGGAAAAGAACCAAGTCTAGAGCTCAGAGTTCCCCAGAAACCTTGCAGGCTTTTCACTTTGGACGGGTCTTTGACCTGGTCATTTCTTAAAGGAGGCAAAATCCCTGATATTTACATGAAACATTTCCATTCATTTGTGTCCTAGCATTATTCCAAACAGAGGGGCACTCCAGGGTCTTCCCCTGATCCTACAAACCGCCCAGAATGTGCTATTATCAGTGCCTGGAGAGTGCTTTCTGCCACTTTCATTGTGTAGAGAAGGCATGTTTATATATCGGCACAAGTGTGTATTCTCTGGTGCCTACTTTTAATCTGAATTATCACTTCTTGTGAAGTTTCTTTAAACATTCAACTTATGTTCAACTGTATATCCCAATAATGCACCATGATTTGTATTTTATTCTTATTAATGTTACACAGGACTGAATGGTTGTTTCCACAGAATTCAAATGTTGAAACCCCAATCTGCCTGTGCTGCTACTGGGAGTTGGGAGCTCTGTGAGGTGGATGAATCCTGAAAGTACCCTCACCTAGCCCAAGGTGGGCGTGTGCACTGCGCTGGGGGCGGGGGGGGGGGCTGGGGCAGGCTCCTGGGAGTCCTTGGGAACCTTCACCTAGACCAAGGTGGGCGTGTGCACTGCACAGGGCCAGGCTCCTGGGAGTCCTTGGGAATCTTTGGGGGCAAGGTACGACTTTGGATGGGCCTCAGCTGGCAGGCAGCCCTACAGAGGATGACTCCCGCTTTGTGTGTGTGTGTATGTGTGTGTGGTACTGGGGATCAAACTCAGGCCCTTGTTCTGTACCACTTGAGCTAAATCCCCGGCCCAATAACCCCTTCTTTATAAGAACACTACTTTTTCACAGGCCACAACATGGTGACCTGTGATATTATTGTGTGGAGTTAATCTAGTGGACCAGGACACTTTTAAAATGAACAGTTTAGAATAAAAATGCAAGACACTGAGTACGGTGGTGTTACAGGCCTATAATCCTAGCACACTGGGAAGTTGAGGTGAGAGGATCTTAAATACAGGCCCAGCCTGGTAACTTAGCCAGCTGTCAAAATGTTGTCTCAAAATAAAAAAAATTCAAGAGATGGGGCATATATCTCTGTGTGAAGATTCTATGTTCAATCCCCAGTATGGAGGGTTGAGGGCAGAGGGGCAGAGGGCAGAGGGCAGAGGGTAGGGGGAAAGGCAGACATGAGGGGCTAATGACTGCTGTGCTATGAAATCTTTTCTCAGTCCCTTCTTCTTGGGATGCTCCTTCCTCTGGATACTTCTGTGGCTCATTATAGCACCTTCTCCTGCCTCGGCCTCCCAAGTACTTACAATTACAGGCATGCATCGCCACACACAGAGCATACATAATATTTTTATGACTGCTCAGTACTAGGCTATGAATACAGGACTGTGGCCCATGATAATTCATCACTTTGGCAGGAGCTACAGACTTCAAATTCAATGAAAATAAAAGTAATTTATTTTTAATAAAGATGCTATAAGAACAAAGGAACATAATTTTAAAAATGCATTTCCTTCATTTTGTTTAGAGGCATTCTATAAAGCTATTATGCTGCTTTCAGTCACACGGCTTATTTACATAGTCCTCTCTGAGGAGCCTCAACAACAGCACAGCAGGGCACAGCAAGCAGGTGTGGAAGACAGGGAAGGAGAGAGACAAACTTGGCCTCAGAATGTGGCCCTCGTATCGACGTTCTGTATTCATTTTATTTTTCTCAAAGCCTATACTCTATACTAAGCTACAATACATTATTGTGTGAAACCCTGGTAGATAATCATTTCAATATATATTCTGTGAACTTCTGGTTCTGACTCCAAACTATATAATCAACTATATAAGTAACTAGACTTTTAATTACTGTTACATAACATAATCACAATCAAGAGACAATGGGGAAAACTGTTGTACACAAAAACAGGAACCATGTGTGATATTTATGAAAAACATAGCATTTCAGCTCAGTGGTATAAAGGAATATCGTTCAAATGATGTAGGGCAAAAGGCCAATCATTTAAAAGTAAAATTAGATCCTTACTTCACACCATGTATCTCCAACTAACAGTGATAATCAGCAAATAAATTACATCTAACAAAATTTATTTCATATACTAAAAAATGTAACTTTGCAGGTCAATAGGACAGTTCAAGGAGGCATACACATGTAATTGTTTCAAGTTGATTTCCAAAGCTCAAAATATTTACATCATAATTTACAGAAAATAAGATCTCTGTATCAACACCTCAAAATAAGTGATTTACCTGAAGTCCACTTCTGAATTGCGTAACTCCTACAAAAGCGTATCTGTATCAGAATGTCTTCAGTCATTAGCAATAGAGCATTCTAAGTCAACTGACTTAAAAACAAACAATCTCTCACCAAAGAAACCATTCAAACATCAAGTGGCCACACGGCTTAGATGGCTCTGTGAGTCAAAGACGCCATCACCCAAGTTCCAGAATGTGCCAGTCTTTCTGTGAAGGTCATGAATAAGCCCTTGCTGGAAGATATACCAGGAACCACATCCAGACAAAGTCATTCTCACAAAAAGACCCTGTTTTGTGTTGCCTGAGTCCTTGAACCTCTTGAAGAAACTCTTCCCAGAAAAAATCTGTCAGGTGTGTTTGTTTGTCTTGGGACCCGGGTCCCATGGCCATTTGATAGCAACTGCTGGCAGTGAAAATGGATTATCATTACTGATCCAAACTAACCAGAATTTTTCTCCTGTCCCTGAGGAGCACTGGGCACCCAGACTCTGCCAGGAAAGTAAGGACAGAGTGACTGGGAGAATCACAATAAAGTCTGCCACAAATTCCTGTAACGTGTCCTCACTTCCTTCATAAATGAGCAGAGCAAGTGCTTGCAAACACTACCAGATCAGAAAAAAGACAACCTGATCCTACTCAGTCCCTGGGCTCCACACACACCTAACTAAACATCCAAATAAAAATAGATTAAAAACGAACTCGTATTTTGAGTACATTTTTTAGTTGTGCAGAGTGCAGTAAATACTAATGCTATGTCTCACTCCTGGAGAACTCTGGCATAGCAATTTAAAATCATCTATGCAGAATTTTAAAAACTCTATTTTATACATAGTTATCTACCTCTTTTGTTGACTCATCTCTATAGATGTGAAGACATTATTTAAAAAACATTGCTTTTTTAATGGAACGTGTAGTTCACTAACAATGATCAAGTACATAGATTTATAAACACCAGGGAAGAATACAAACTCTACACTACCAAACATTATTTCAATGACAGTTCATACTAAAGTATTAAGTGCTACTTGGAATGAGTAATCTTACAATATGAGTTACAAATGCATAAGGATACAATGCTGAACATGTAATTCCTGTAACGAACATACTAAAAAACAACCCCTTCATCCTGTCTTCCCTGGGAGCTGTTTATATATGAATTTAATGCTGCAGCCTTAGCTATCTATCCTGATGATTTTACATCTTCTGTTTACAGAAAGTGTATGTTTGTTTACAGCAAGTATCTTGTTTTTCTTTTCTTACAAGTTTGTTTTTACACCAGAATTGTCTTTTAGCATTAACGATTTCCAAGAGTATTTTTCCACCTTCCTTAAACTGACTGAATTCCCTGATATGCAAAGCAGTTTGTATCCTTGGTGAAACACACTCTCACATACACAAATATTCTAAGTATTTATATATTTCTACTTCTCTATAGTCTGGTATTTAGTGAGTCATGTGGTATTGGTACAATTGTGGTTTCTGTCTGTGAACGTCAATGCTGACTGACTAATGCATGGTGCTTATCCATTTACATCTGTGTGAGCTCTCAGGTGCAATGACTCTTCTGTACAGGGTTGGGGTGGGACTGGGTGTTGGGTTTCAGGACCTGGCCCACTAATACCATTTGGAAATGCTTAGGCCCTTTGGCAAACTGTAGTATTTGCATATGATCCATGTAATCCTCTTATACAGTTCAGATCACCTCTAGGTTACCCATAATAATTAATACAATGTAAATAGTTATTGTGTTGTTACTGTATGGTTTAGCGAATAATAACAAGAAAAGTCTGCATGTATTCAGTACAAGTACAATTTTTTTTACCCAAATAATTTTGACTAGTTGAATCCAGATATAGAACCCACGGACACAGAACCAACTATGTAGCAGTGTCTGACTTCGGTAGAAGTTTCCTGCTTATTGTGCTGAAAGGGCTGTCTGAGGTCTGACTTCAGAGAAGCTGTCCCATACCAACTACATTCACATTCCCTCTCCTATGGATCCTCTGATGGCTATTGAATGCTGACTTATGGTAGAATTTCTTCCCACACTCAGTGCATTCGTAGGGTTTCTCTCCTGAATGAGTTCTGTAGTGTACAGTGAGGTATGACATTCGAGAGAAGGCTTTTCCGCACTCGTTACATTCAAAGGGCTTCTCCCCAGAGTGGATCCGGTGGTGGATGGTGAGATACGACATCTGGGAGAAGCACTTCCCACATTCGTAGCACTCATAGGCTTTCTCACCTGTGTGTGTTCTCTGGTGCCTGTTAAGTGCTGAGTTCTGACAGAAGGTTTTCCCACACTCACTACATTCATAGGGCTTTTCTCCTGAGTGGATTCTGTGGTGGATGGTGAGGTAGGACATCTGAGAGAAGAACTTCCCACAGATGTAGCACTCGTAGGGCTTCTCTCCTCGATGGATCCTGCGGTGTCTGCACAGGGCAGAGTTCTGGTAGAAGGTTTTCCCACACTCACTGCACTCGTAGGGCTTCACTCCAGAGTGTGTCCGATGATGGATGGTGAGGTAGGACAGCTGGGAGAAGAGCTTCCCACACTCATTACACTCGTAGGGCTTCTCCCCTGTGTGTACCCTTTGGTGCCGCAGCAGGGCCGAGTTCAAGTAGAAGGTTTTCCCACACTCAGCACACTCGTAGGGCTTCTCCCCAGAGTGGGTGCGATAGTGCACAGTGAGGTATGAGAGACGTGAGAAGAACTTCCCACACTCATTGCACTCATACGGCTTCTCGCCCGTGTGTGTTCTCAGGTGGGTCGTGAGTGTGGATTTGCGGCAGAAGCATTTGCCACACTCACTGCACTTATACAGCTTCACGCCTGTGTGAATCTTCTGATGGTCGTTCAGTGCTGACTTCTGGGAAAAGGTCTTGCCACAGTCATGACACACATAAGGCCTCTCCCCCGAGTGCGTTCTCTGATGCTGTGTGAGGTGTGTCTTCTGACAGAAGGATTTCCCACAATAACCGCATTCATAGGGCTTCTCTCCTGAGTGAGTTCTCTGGTGTTGGATAAGGTGGAGCTTCTGGTAGAAGTTTTTGCCACACTCGTTACACTCGTAGGGCTTCTCCCCTGTGTGGGTCCTCTGGTGCACTGTGAGCGTTCCCTTCTGGCAGAAAGACTTCCCACACTGGTTACATTTATAAGGTTTCTCTCCTGTGTGAGTCCTCTGGTGAATGATGAATTTTGACTTTTTACAGAAGGACTTTCCACATTCCTGGCATTCATAGGACTTCATGTCTACGTGCGATCTCTGATGGCCACTGAGGTCCGACATTTGGAGAAAGGCTATATCAGATTCACTCCAATTATAGGGCTTCTCCTCCATGTGACCAACAAAAACGGAGTCCTTTTGGAAGGCTTTCTGGCATTCAATATATTCAAAAGGTTTCTCCAAAATACGTACTTTTTGATAAATACTCTCGTTTACAGCATAAGTTCCTCCATATTCTTCTTCTGGATGTGCTTTCTCCAGTTTAATGTGAAGGAGTGATTTCCCACACCCACGACATTCATCCGGTTTCATTTTCGCATAGCTTCCATCACTACTAATGTATTCTGAAACAGGCATTAAACTCTTCTCACAGGCATCACATTGAGAGGCTGCTTTTCGTGAAGGAACGGGGCTCATTTCTGCATTAAGAGCCTTACCAGAAACATTACCTCTCTCTTCAACCAGGGTTTTATTGATGAAGAATGTATCTGCACCTTGCTGAACTCTCTCCATCAGGTCATCAGCCTGCCAGACTTCATCTAAAAAAGGCAAATTGAACGGATTTTTGTGTATCTTCCTGCCCCAGGTACAGAATGAGACTGGTCTACAGTACTTCACTGTGGGGCAGGGGGCGAGGCTAGCTTCTCCGACAGATAAAAAGTGCCTTCCCCCTCATCCAGCTGTTCAGAACAAAACACAATACTCCAGAGGTGGGGAAAGGAAGTAACTAAAAGAAACATAGCACCTTTGCTAGCTTTTACTTTGTAAAATGTGCTCAAAACTGGTCAAGGTGAGAAACAGACACAGAGCAATGAGTGGTGGCAAAGGATGTGGCGGGCCAGCTGAGGGAGTATGATAAGACTCAGGACAGACAGAGCAAATCCACAGGGCAGCAGCAGGACTTGGCTTGGAGAGATGACTTACCACCTCAGGCATTGTCCTCTCATGCTAAGATGTCTGTGCCAGCACTCTGACCATTCTGCATCTCTCACACTACTTTGGCTCTTTTTCATTCCACACAGTAGTGCCAAATAAACTTACACCTAAATTTTTTTCATGGTTAGAACCAATGACTAGGGCTCCCCCTATAAATTCTGCATCACTTAGAAGGAAAGTCTTGGAACATCTGTGTTCAATAGGAAGCATATATGACCCAGAGAGCAAGCCATTCTCTCAGAAGTTCAGGTGTCTTAAAAGATTCTAATGATGCTATGATTACGCAGGGAAGTCATCTCAATGTGCAACCCCTTTTGTTCTTTTTTGGACAGTGGAGTGGGACTTGGGGGAAGTGACTGAGCCACAAGCATCCTGTATGGGCAGCATCACACCTGTCACCTGGAGATGACAGTTTGACCTCCAAGGGTCTTGTTAGTGAGGCATTCAGAAGAGCTTTTGACAAAACAAAAGTGAGTCAAGCAATTATTTTTCTTGTGCTGAATGTACTGTCATCACCTAATTTTGCACGGGGGTTTGTTAGTATTCAAGCCTGAAGGACTTGCTGTACCTCAGTCTGCTCCCACAAGGGTGGCTTTGTTTTTTACTCATTTTAGAACTTTTGGAGTGAGCCCAACTATTGTCCTTGCTATCACCCCTACAAAGTGAATCCACGGTAACCTTCCTGTCCTGAATCTACAGGTTCCTTGAACCCACTACCCAAAAGCAGCAGATAAAATGGGGATGGGATGGGGAGGGAAACCCAATAAAAATGTTTTTTCACTCTCTGGGTTCACAACCACCCCAACCTAGGATGAGTCATCACTAAAATCACTCTGTCCGAGGAATACCAAACTACCTGTTGAACAAGCAGAGACATAAGGTACACTCCAGTTGGGGCTGGTGTTGGAGTGATCAGAACTTCACACTTGCTGTCAGAGACAGGTCACTATCCAGGGCCACCTCTGGCTGAGACTGCAGTGGTGCTCATAACATACGCCACACAGCTGCAACCTTGCATCTTGGTCTTATACTTCACTCCCTTTACTCGACTTCCTGCCTCTGGTTACTTAATGCCTATCCTTAAAAGGGGTTTCTATGCTTTCAACTTCTTTCTTAGCTTCCCCCTTCAAGCTGAAATCAAGTACTGTTTGTAAAATCATTTTAGAAGTGTGACTCAGCCTGTGTGGGAACATAGGCCCTACAGGTAATACACTGTTTTAAATTACCTCAAGCAGCTCTGTTCCCTTGTTTGGCCAAAGCCTATCTCCTAGAACAGTGATAGTGAACCTCCAACAGCTTTCAATGCTATGAAGAGCCCGTTGCAGCACTTGTGCCACAGGTCTACCACCACTCGCCTAGAAATATGACTCTGTTTCCTTTTTCTTTGCATAGAAATTAGAGAAGTTGTTCTTGATCTGAATCACTTAGGATTTTCCTGGTACTTGCAAAGTACACAGGTGTATAACTCAGGCATGTGCTTTCAGAAGTAAGTGCCTAAGCGTTTTTCTGAAAGAATGGGCAGGTATGTTTTTGGACCCTCTTGGCTCCTCAATCAAAGAAACAAATATCCATTCTATACAGCTCTATTGAGGGAAGACAATGTGTGCTTTTCGTTGTAGGATTATAATCCAGGAGACCGAAAAGTTCAAGTAAAATCTACATCCTGTCAGCTTCCAAATTACCTGACAGATCAAACTTTTTAATTTTTCGCCTGGGTGGAACTGGAGTGGAAAGAAAGATGAGGGAGTAACGCTAAGAGTCAGGAAGAACTGAACTTCACAGAGACGAGAAATTTGAGCTCAGACTTAAAGAACGTGTTGCTGGGAAGCTGAGGCCACACCAACTACATATGAAGCCACAGGTGAAATTCTGAAGGAGAGAAGACTTTAGGAGTATGCACCAAATGAGTTCAATGAGCGTTTGAGGAAATTACCTCTCCTAGGTGGTGTAGGGCTAATACAATGGTGAACCTTGAGGGTGCAGAAGTGGATCCCCTCAAAAAGCCATAAGGAATGGGACAGGCTGTCTGGAGGGTAGGCATAAGATCAACTGAAGACTTCAGAGGAAGACACCTTGCAAATTCAGTCAGGGGTGGGTGAAATCCACGACACAGACCAGTTCTTGATTACAGTAACTCAAAGGAAAGACAGTGTAAGAGGATTAAGATACCTCTTTGGCAAGTTCCTGTATTACCAGCCTCTGAAAGGCTGAAGCAGGAGGATTCTACGTATGAGCCCAGCCAGGGCAACTCAGTGACTTGGTAAGACTGTGTCTCAAAATAAAAAACAAAAATATAGCTGGGGATGCAGCTCAGTGAGAAGGGCCAGGTTTAATTCCTAGTACCAGGAATAAAAAAATTAAAATAATCCCACAAAAGAGAAAAATCACCTTGAAGAAGATCAGTGATATCTGTTGAACAGTGGATATTTTTATTGATTCTACAAAGACTGTTATAAGGCAAGAGCAGACTACTGTAATTTAGTAAGGAAACGGGGGAAGGGCTCATGATCTGTTTTCAGATATATGAGAACAAGACAAGCTATAAGGTCACAAAAAACACTGGGTTTATAGAATGGTGGTACTGCTGTCAATTTGCAGTACAAAAACAAACTGTAGGAGCTCTTTGAGAAACTCGCAAAAAAGGGAAATCACCACATGTGGAAACAGATCTTGGCAGGACATTTCCAAAGGAAGTGGAAGGTCAAGTAAGACATTTATGTATATAATGCCCACTGGGCAGATGCTGTGACAGAACAGTATTTAAGGCACTGGGAATGAAACAGTAAGAGCCAAGATAAAAACGAGCACTTAGACCCAGTTACTGCTGTCATCAAACTTTAGGGAGGCTGGATTTCAGAAGGACCAGCACCATCACTGAAGTACAATCACATGTGCCAATGAAATGGACAGAATCTTTGTTCAGGCAGAGGATGGGAATTTTGCAATCTTTCAAAAAAGAGAAGCCAAAGTGGAACTGGGCATAGTAACAAGTCTGAGGCATTTCAAAGCTAAGGGCCTCCCTAACCACCCTCGCAAAACAAAACCTCAGGAAGGCAATAACATAAAAGCCACATTTTAAAAAAAATAAAGACTTATACAAACAAAAAGGATCTCTATGTTATGGGCTGCTGAATATACTAGAAGATTGAGCAAAGTCTCTAGGTTGAAGAGGAAGAAGGATTCTGGGTAGTAGTAAGCAGGGCACAGCTCCAAAACATGTTTGCATGGGAATGGAAGATGTCTTTGGGAGTGAGAATCAGGTACCTACAGCAGAAAAGTACCTACTTCAAAAGGTCTGGGACCATTAGAAAGTTCCTAGGAGAAACATTCCCCAGTTACCAATCTCCTCTCTGCCTCCACTAACACACCTGGGTATCTCTGAGGTGGGAATGCTCCTTCTACTATCCATGGCTCTTCTCCTTGCTCCAACTTGATGATAACATCCGGTTTGATAATGTGACACCCTGTTAATGAGAAATGAGAGAGAACTTGAGCCTGGCTGCTTGGCATCAGGGTCTCCTTATGTGGGGCAAGTGCTGCTGTGCTACACAAGTACCCTGTGCTTGATGAAAATCAAAGCTTTCACTGGAGGGGTCAAGACCACTAAAGTGCCCTGCCTGGTATCCCAAATAAAGCACTCACCTTTGTCACACCAAATTCAAAGTTAGAGCCATTAAATCTGAGAGAAATCCCATGGATTTTAGTGACTGAAAGAGCAAGGTGTCCTCACCCACAGAGACGAGGTTATTGTAGTTCTCCAGCATCACATCCTTGTATGTTGTCTTCTCATCAGCATCCAGCTGCCGCCACTCCTCTTTGGTGAAGTCCACAGCCACATCTCTGAATGACACAAGCCCCTGCAATGGCATGGTGACCCACACTGGGTGATATGGGAAAGCACACAGGGACAAGATCTTCTCACGGTCACCAGAAAAGTTAATCATGAACACTGTATATCTTATTTTGCATTATGCTGTGGAAGGAAAACACACATATTATGAACACACTGTCATAGAGTCATGCATACACGTTAAGATGAAAAAATGAGTGGGCTTCTCCTGGGAGCCAGGAGTGACCTTGGCCCTGAGAAAGCCCAACTAGGTGGTACAGCCCTGGAGGAACACAGGTCTGTGGGCACTCAGCAGATCCCGGGACACAATCTGTAACCAATGTGGCTTCTGCCAGCCACTCCTTCTCAGGCACATCTTTTCAAGTTACCCTGAAGCTGGATGCCTTGAGGTTCAGTCTTTGGCCATTTTCTGTTTGCAATATGTACTTGTTGCTTTGATGGTGAGCCTGCTTGGCTTCATGGCTAATTTGTCATCTCTGTACCAGCATTTCCTAAATTTCTATCACAAGTCTGGGCCTCTCTCCTAAACTTTGGACACTTATGCTATTCCTTTCCAACCCAGTTCTTCCTACAGCCTACTAGAACTGCTCTCCAAATTTTTGCCACAATTAACAAAGGAGTAAGTAACCCGAGCAACTTTCATACTAGTTTTCTTTTGCTTTGTTTTATTGTTCTAGGACTGAACCCAGGGCCTCAAACTTTACCACTGAGCTATATCCCCAGCCGAGTTTTCTGTTTTACTGAGGGGGCAAGGTTGTAACCTGCCACATGAGCTATCTGTAAAGCTTGCCTTGGATGTTCCCAACTCCAGGTGGGAACCTTGAACCCCTTTTTCCCTTTTACACACTCCAGCAGAAAAGAAGCACACTTCTGAAAAGCACAAATAGATTCTGGGAAACTGACAAAACAACATCTTGAAATGTGTCCCCTCAAATAAACCTGTCCCTTTCATAAATACACCAGTATCACAACTGGTTCCTTTAGTATCATCATTTCCTCAATAAAGTGACAGTGGTTCTGTCAAATACTACAATCTCAGTAGGAAATGGGGGCTCTGTGGATATGATACGTACTCACTACTGGTATCTATTGATACTGTTGAATATTGTATGTCATTAGTTTCCAAAATAGGAATAAAAATTAACCATAAAACTCAAAAGAAGCCAAGCACAGTGGTAAACCCCTATAATCCAGCTACCTGGGAGGCTGAGGCAGAAAAACTGCCTGGCTGCCCAGTCTGATCAGCTTAGTAAAGATCTCAAAAGGGCTGGGGAGGGGGCACATGTTAGGCCTCGCACATGTTAGACCATAGGTTCAATTCCTAGCACCACAGACAAAACAAAACAAAAACCCAGAGGTTTAAACAACTGCAAGGTTAATTAGCTGTTGAGTTTTATGCATGTGCCTAGAAAAGATCACAAAATGATAAAAACAAAGGCATCAGATGATTTTAGCAAAACAGGTAGGATGGATAGGGAAAGACAGAGAAGAAAGGCTAGTGATAAACTAACATTTCTGAATATTCTTTCTCCACGTGCAGACATCAGCATGCAGGACACCGAGGCCACCAGGCTATTCCTGGGTCTCCAGGAGTTAGGAGTCTAGGGACCAGGCTCAGCCATCCTGGCTAGATGAGGGAGGTCAGGGTAATGGGGTGTGCAGTGGTGGACAAGAGGATCTTGCCTTGGCCAGACTGTCCAGCAGGGGAGAGGGCTATCTTGGAGAGCAACCCTGCAGCTTCCAGAGGCCCATCCATCTGTCATCGGGGCATCACCAGCCCTGACCGGCTGGCCTGATGAGAACTGTGGGGTTCTGGAAGTGAGAACACCCCATCACTCTGCCTTGCGGTGTGGTAACAACTCACTCTTCTCTTAGAAAAGTCAGGGTGGTTTCACCTGCCAGTGGTGTAGCCATCCCTGTTCGGTCTGTCCAGTGACATCTGTTGATACAGTTGCTGTACAATGAGCAGAAACAGACACATGGCCTTCAAAGTACTCTTGAGAGAAGGGGAAGTGTGGAGACCTCATTGATTCAGAAAAAAAGCAAATGATATGAGTCTTATAAATAAAAACATAGAAAAATAAACAATGAGATGACGTATATCTATGACTAAAATAAATGACAAAATCTATTTTACACTGGAATCTCTCTCGCAGTAAAAAAATACCTCAGGGACAGATGGACATGGTGGCATACACCCGGAGGCTGAGGGAAGAGGATAACTGCGAGGCTGAGGCCAGCCTGAGCTACACACTGAGTTCAAGGCCAACCTCAACTACATAATCTCAGAAAACAAACAAAAACAAAAACAATCCCAAAGACATGACATGCTCTTTACTAAAAACATACTTAGAATGAACATACCATTCCACTCACACTTCTCTACAGATTTATACAATCTGCACATTTTCATTTGAGTCTTTTTTTTTTTTT